>CAUJGJ010000001.1:1127500-1142500 GCA_963170055.1 Halisarca cf. caerulea
GATGGAGAGTAGTTTATCAAAGACTAGGAATGGAGAGATCATTTGCAGAAATCGCAAAGAGTATGCAAATTGCCATCAGCACTGCTCACCGCATTTACAAGAAATTCGAAGAGATAGGAGAAGTTGGCCAAGGAGCAAAACCATTGCAAGCAGCAAGTACTAGAAGTAAGCTAGATGATCAACACAAATTGTTCATCATTGCCCTAGTAGCAGTCAATCCAACCATGTACTTGAAGGAGATTTGTACTGCTATCCATGATGTCACTGGTTTGGTGGTTTCTCCATCTGCTGTCTGCAAAACACTGCATGGGATGGGCTATTCAAGGAAGAAGGTGACACAAATTGCTCTGCAACGCAGCATGCATTTCAGGGCAGCATTTCGAGCCCAAGTTGCTGATTACCGACCTGAATACTTTGTTTGGGTTGATGAGACAGGGTGCGATCGCAGAAACTATGTAAGGAAGTTTGGATATTCTTTAAGAGGAATGTCACCAATCTGCTATCAGTTGCTTAAACGAGGTCAGAGATTATCTGCTATAGCTGCCATTTCATCTGACGGTCTTGTGGGGGTTGAGATCACAGAAGGCACAGTAAATGGCAGCAAATTTGTTGACTTCATCCATGGAATACTTATTCCTGAAATGGAGCCTTTTGATGGCACTGCGAAGAGGTCAATTGTGATAATGGATAATTGCTCAATTCACCACACTGCTGATGTAGCCCAGGCTCTTGAAGATGCTGGTATTCTGGTCATGTACCTTCCACCATATAGTCCAGACCTCAATCCGATTGAAGAATGTTTTAGTTACATAAAGTACTTCTTGATGGCCCATGATGATGTGCTACAAGTGAGCAACAATCCAAAAAGCATACTGCTATCAGCTTTTGATAACATTACTGCTGCACAGTGTAAGGGATGGATTTCTCATGCAGGGTACAACTGAATCCTCTAAATAATATATAGTATACTGCTGCAACTGCATGCAACATTAACTCACATATCCAAACCTTATTGAAAATTAATATCAAATGTCACTATTATAATTGATTTTAATTTGAATCATAATTACAATTACAATCAAGAATATAATCATTAGAAATTGAATAATATATGCATGTGCACACTGCATATAATATAACACTGAATAAATCAAAATTATAATTGAATAATATAAAATTTGTCAACATGATTAATCAATATAATATCAAAGGATGCAAATAAAACTCAATAAACTCAGTCTGACAGTGACACATACAAATACTGTCATGCAAGAAAAGCTGACAGTGTGGGTAAGAATCAACAAAAGGCAATTGACAATGTCTATACTTAGTCTATTATTATGACATTATACTACAAAAAAACTAAATGTCTAAACTTATAAAGACTAAAATTTCTGTATGTCACTCAGAATACTTCTTTGCATATCTGTGTATTCATCCAATGAAATAGCTCCACGTTCCATCAATGAGTGCCATTTATCTAGTTGGTCTATGCACTGTGAGCGGTATTGAATACGTCGACCAGGAGACAAAGACTCTGGAGCAAGTTTTTGACCAGATTCCATCCGAGGTTTGGGTCTTTTAAAGAAGGGCTTATCAGGAGGATTCTCATACGAGATGTGCTTCTTCATCTGGATCATATGAGCCCATGTACGTACCTGCTCTGGTGTAAAATCTTCTCCATGCTTTTCACTTAACTGGTCCACAATGTCCTCCAATTCATTCATTTTTTGGATCTGTTTGGTGTACTTTGAAGGTCCAGTGTGTTTGCTTGATCCAGGTACTGCCAGATCTTCGTCTACATCAATAGTTAGCTGACTCCTCTTTTTAGGTACAGTAACTGGTGGCAATTCCTCTTTTATCCACAAAACAATCTTCTTCTTAAGCCTGTGTGCTGCATACATGTTAGCCAAATCATTATCATCTTTGAGGGGAATTTGTCTTCCTTTGGTACCATGCCCTGGCTCAATATATCCTAATGCAAAATCTGGTGACACATCTCCAAAACACTCCTTTAGTTGGTCTTTCATGCCTGCAAGATTGGTATACATGATGGTGTTATTCCAAGTCCTTAGCTCAACACCACCCTTCTTCCTTATTAATTTCACTTCATACAATAACTGGATTCCAGTGGAAGGTTGCACTTGAGTGGGGCAAGGGACAGTGTTGTTCTGGGTTAAATTCGAGATTCCAGAAATGCTCACTACAGTCATGGTCTGCACAGAATAATAGAACTAAGTCAAAATACCTAAATAGCAAATTGTGGATCAAGTGTCAAGTACAGTAAAACCTGTCTATAACGAACAGTCACTCAAGCGACCAAGTAATTGTGGTCTCTGTAGACAAGTGGTCCTTCTACAGAGGTGCTTTAGTATAACTGAAGTGGACAATGAGCCAGCCTACCGTAGTCTCTACAGACAGGTGGTCTTTAAGGCAAGTTTCACAGTACTAGGCAAAATTAGCTATATATAATGAGCGAATGTCTACCTGGTATAAACATTTCTACTTGTCAATGACTACATTTCATCATCATGTATGCATGGCTTAACCTTGAGTAATCAAGACACAGCAGCATTGAAAAGTGTCACAAACCAGTGCTGACTTGAATAAGCGCTGGATGAGAATTGCAGCCTAATGTTAGTTCTAACAGCAAAAATGACTGATCGCGACCGGTCTGACTTTCATGACAACACTTAGAGTAATACTCAAGTATGACCTACGTATTAAGTAACAAACGAAAGAACAGCAAAAAACTCACCGAATTACTGGAAGATGAAGAAGCCGCCATTATTACATAAGAGAGCGCCAAAATTGGTTTGATCATAGATATCTAGGATAACGAGAGTTGACGCGCATGCACGCACGCATGCACGTGCATTCGAACGCAGCCGAAATTGACTGTACTTTCTATTTTGCGGACCGTCCGCGTGGACGCGGACCCATACAAAGGATAGGGGCAATGATTAACACTCTAAAATGCGGACTTTCGGATACCCAACAACCCTAAAATACGGACCACGAGCAAATAGACCTGTAATTAGGCGGACCTAATTGTAACTTCTCGCCGGCGGACCTCGTTGTAATCCTGGAAGTGCGAATCCAACACATTGATTCAATGAATAATGACAATACCTCAACATAGAACGCTTGATATAAAAATCCCCACCCATCCCCAAAAGGTAACATGAAAGTAACATGAATCGTGTACAGCCAGTCTTCTTGCGGGATGAAAGGTTTTCATTGCCGGAAGTTTTGGAGCTTGTCAGCAACATCCAAAGCTACAAGAATTTCTATTGTTCTCTTCCACCTGTTCGAGCAAAGGGAGGAGAGGTATACATTTACAAGAATGAACAACACCCAGGTGAGTGCATGCAGAACTGCATGTGAGGCAATCGTGCATATCAGTATAACAGACACTTTGGGAACTGAAAAACAGCTTGTTATACAGTTTTCCACTATTGAGAGGTGAGTTTACATGCATAGCAATGTATCTGGATGTATAAATTTAAGCTGTTTACTACAGAAAGGTTTTCACTATTAAGGAAGTTTGTTATAAGAGGTTCTACAGTAGATAGACAATGAGTACCAACAAAACCAGTATTAAACAATGTTCACTGCTTATTTCTTTTCAAAAACATAGATGATTGGAGGGCGGATGGCTACAGGTGGCGTCAAAATGGATCCAAAAGACTTCCCCAGAAGGATCCAAAACTGGCCAAGACTTATTTCATTATTGCCATTATTTATTAGTGGAAAGAAGTGCCGCTGGATTTACTGATTCACTCACTGCAAGAATTGCAAACTTACTATGCAAATGAGATACAAAGAGCCATGTGTGGAATTGGCCAGTATCACCTACTTAAAGAATTTAGTCACTACCAGCGTCCTGTTGATGAGTGTGTTGGTGTTCCCACATGCTGCTTTGATGACATAGCGAAGGATGTGCACACTGTACAAGAGAGTGACAGTTCTGAGGTCAGCACATAATTGCATATGTAGATGTTACCATAAGTGTTTGTGCTAGATGACTGCATGCCATTGGATGTATTTGAGTTAAATGGGTTTGTGTACATGTGTTGCAGGCAACACAGACGCAAGCTGAGAGCCACGAGTTGGGCATGGCCAATGAGCGTGAAGAAGTCACAATAAATGAACAAATTGAGTTTGAGACTGGTTTTGAAGAGATGAACCATGAAGAATCACCATCTGAGTCTGTACAGGTTACCAAGGCAAGGCAACTCCTAACAGACAACCTGATCACCCACAACATACAGTTAGGATGTTTCACGGTGAAGACAAGAGAAGGAAATCCTCATGCTGTTCGACTATTTCCAAAAGAGACTTGTACCTGCCCATCTACCACAACATGCTACCACATTCTGGCTTGTAAATTGAGTCTTGGAATGGCAACTGACACCAAAAGGCCAGTAGTAAATCTGACCAGATTAAGAAGTAATGCTCGTAAGCGTGTGGAAAAGAAGTGTGGCCGAAAAAGACCACGGCCTGGAGATGTCATCCCAGCACCAGATTCTAGGGCAGCAGAATTACCTAAGATGACTCACATAATCCAGTACCCAGAACTTGATCCTCTCTTACCAGATATTTCCCCACCAGATGTACCCCCACCAGATGTTCCCCCACCAGATGTTCCCCCGCCAGATGTACCCCCACTAGATGTACCCCCACTAGATGTATCCCCACCAGCTGTTCCCCCACTAGTTGTTCCCCCACTAGTTGTTCCCCCACCAGATGTTCCTTCACCAGAAGTTCCAAAGCAATGTAAACGAATCAGAAGAGAGAAGGTACATATGTCAGACGCAGACTGGCTAATTCTTAGAAATGGAGAGTGGCTGAATGACTCCCACATACACGCTGGTCAACAGCTGCTGAAGCTTCAGCATCCAGATATGAATGGACTTCAATTAACAACACTTCTGGAACAAGCCAAGAAGTGGAACAGCAAGCCTGAAAGATTTGTTCAAGTCTTGTACAATGGGAAGAATCATTGGATCTGTGCAAGTAACATACTATGTCCAGCAGGACAAGTTGATGTGTATGACAGCATGGTCACTCATTGGTCCTTGAATTCAGTGGTGGTCGAGCAGCTTGCTGTCATACTGAAGACTGGGCCTTCATTTGTAATAAATCTAATTGAAATGCAGGTAAGTAAAACTATAGACTAAGTTTTGCTTATTAATGTGTATGCATGTCAAATACCAAAATTTTGATGAAAGACCTATGTATTTACAATATCTATCATTTGTTATTGGTAGCAACAGCAAGGCGTGGATGATTGTGGGTTGTTTGCCTTGGCCACTGCTAATGCCCTTTGCAATGGTAAGGATCCACACATGACTGAATGGGACCAGGGAAGAATGAGAAGGGATTTCATGTTGGCCCTAAAGAAGAATTCATTTACTTCATTCAACATGAAGAAGAAAAAGGGGGCCAAAATGAAAAGAACACTTCGACAAAAGACAGTGCAAACATACTGTATTTGCAAGCTCCCCGAGAAGACTCCCATGATTGCCTGTGACATCTGCAAGATGTGGTTTCATGGATCCTGCATTCAAGTCCCAGAAGTTGTGTTTGCAGACCCCAGGTCCACCTGGACTTGCAAGGACTGCAATGCAGGTCAACAGTGAGCAATCATATACTTTTAACCAAAAAACGGCTTTTCTAAAAGCCACTAATTTACCTTAAGATGGAACCAACTCTAAAATTTTCAATGAGTCAAACACAATAAATTTACTCCTGCATGTTTCACACACAATTGGAAGAGTTTCAACGTACAGTCCTGTCTCTCGTTAAACCGTAGGCTAAAAGATACACGCATTACTAACTTCAAATCACGACATACCTGTACAATACTTACGTTACAATTGCATGTTGTTCAGGGGTTATCGTACAACATCTAGAGGACCTGGTATTGGCTGCGAGCTTGAGCACTAAACAAGTTGCTGCACGCCTCATGCCAACGTACAGTTTCTTCTAATCAAGTCGAGGTAGATGGGGTTTGAGTATCTATGATGTTACTGTCAATCCACGTGGTCTGTCCACAGTCCGGAGACTTCCGTCCACGCGGTCCGCAGACCCTGTCAATGGTCCGCACACTCGGTCCGCGTCCACGCGGACGGTCCGCAAAATAGAAAGTACCCCTTAGTCTCGCGTAGCCCAGACCGCTAACCTCGCCCCCATTTTTATATGCTGACGTCACTGGTCAGCGAGGTGACGTCAGCATATAAAACCATAGACAATCTATACTACGTAGCCGTAGTATAGAGTAGAGAGGTTTAGCACTACGTAAAACATTACGTAATAAGATAGAGAGGTTTAGCACTACGTAAAATGTTACATAATAAGCTTACTACGTTTCGCATGGAAATTAGAACGTTCTTAGTAATGGTTTTGATGTATCAAGGTATCTTAGTACATTGTTGCTCTACGTTATATGATGAAACCATAGATACTCTAACCTACGCAACCTTGCCAACCAGTGACAACAGCATATAAAAATGGAGGCAAGGTTAGTGGTCTGGGCTACGCGAGACTATGGATACCTTAGCTGTTATTATGTGTCAAATCTAGTATGATGTCATAACTCAGCTTTATTATTACTGTATGTACTAATAAGGTAAAGGGGGGTAATTTGGAACAGGGCCTGTAACTTTTGTTGTAGTTAAGTTGCCTGGCCATCCTAGCTACAGTCAAACAGACGAGAAATAATGGATGTAGCTTGTGGTTGGCACTGCTTTTGGCCTGATTGTTCCAAATTTCCCCACTTTACCTTATTGCTGCACTGAATTATACTGATAATTTTGATATTTCACTTATTTGGATTTTCACCTATCTGAACCAAAAACTTGTTTGCCCAAGGGGGTTTGGATAAGTGAGGATGCACTATACTTGTATCTATGGTTTCATAGATTATTGTTACTGTACCGTCATTTTTGTGAGTACCACATAGCATGTTCAATACAAGTTGAAATTAGGAATAATTTTAATATTACAGTGAAACCTCTCTAATCCGACACCTCTATAATCCAACATTCTCTCTAATCCGACCATCTTATGAGGTACGTACATCCACCATACTAATGTATGGTAAGAGGCACTCCATAATCCGACAACCTCCTAATCCGACATTATTCTCAGGTCCCATTGAGTGTCGGATTAGAGAGGTTTCACTGTATTGTTGCTTGGAGCTCATGTCCAAGCTTGCTTTTTGAGATTTTGCACTGGTGCAGGAGCAGTTAGGTCTAAGCAATGCGTGTATATTTATCTGGCGTAATCTTAGCAATATATGTAGCAATTTTAAATCTGTCCAAAGTGATTCCATAGACGACTTCTGTTCTATTTGTCCTAATGTCCGATATGGTGCCATTAATGGCCTGCTAGCCGGTAATAGTAGGCTATACACATTTGAAAAGCTTTTATCGTCTTCAACTTAGTTAAGGTGTAGCTCATTGACAGCTGGTAAAGTATTGAGAGAACTGACTGTAATATTGTTCCGGGTTTCCTCATCTGCCATCTTGACATGGAAAATGACATCCTATTGTTCCAAAGATCCCCATTTCCCACTACATTAAAGGATTAGGATCAGAGTAGTATTATCTAAACGCCCTCTCTCTCTATGATTTGTGATCAAGTACTTTCTTGGGCACTGTACTTGTGGAACATGACGGAACAATATACAGGGTTCTGCCCAGGTAATCTTCCAAGGTGGCAATCAAGTCAATCAGTTCACAGCTAACACATGTTTGAAGACCAACTTCCAACCAAATGCATCAGCGAAGGCTTTTTTCAAGGTAATAAGACTAAACATGAGGCCAATGAAGTGTTTCAATCACAAAACAGGTACTATGGAGAAAAGATATTATTACTGTGATTTCAAATTCTCTGGCCACTGACAGGTTAGAGGGGGTTGGCCATGAATTTTGCTGGTTGGGCCTGACCAGTGTAGGCATCCCCTGAATATGTATGGGCAAACAAATATTAACAATTAGGGCTTGGCTTGGCCATAGATTATTAGCATTCACTAACACACTTCTGTCACTGAATTGGATGTGGGAATAATTTATATTGTGTTTGTATTGTATTCTGGCTTCTTGTGTAAAATCATCACTCCTGAAGTGGAAAGGCTTTGATTCATTGAACAAGTAATTTGAGTGAAAAACCCGTGGGGCTG
The DNA here is from genome assembly GCA_963170055.1 of Halisarca cf. caerulea. Taxonomy (NCBI): domain Eukaryota; kingdom Metazoa; phylum Porifera; class Demospongiae; order Chondrillida; family Halisarcidae; genus Halisarca; species Halisarca cf. caerulea. The sequence continues at coordinate 1,135,689 of CAUJGJ010000001.1, forward strand.
CCGCCCCGCGTCCTGAATTATACTTGCGAATATGTTATAACGGTTTATCTCTGCAACAATGGTATCAGGTTTACGAAGGGGTTTTATCCTTCAGATTTGTATTTGTCACCTTTGTTGCAATTTTGAAGAAAATTTGCTTAGGGTTACCTAACCCTAACCCTTAACCCCTAACCCTAACCCTAACCCTAACCCTAACCCTAACCCCAGGTTTACGAAAGGGTTTTATACTTCAGATTTGTATTTGTCACCTTTGTTGCAATTTTGAAGAAAATTTGCTGCATTTTGGCAGTTTCAGCCACAGTTTTATCCTAAAAAAAAGGATAAAACAGTGGCTGAAACTCTGCCAAAATGCAGCGAATTTTCTTTAAAATTGCAACAAAGGCGACAAATACAAAGCTGAAGGATAAAACCTGTTCGTAAACCTGATACCAATGTTGCAGAGATAAATCGCTGCTTGTTAAAAGTTTTCTTTTCTTCCAGCTGCCATTTTTATTCGCCTACTTCCTGTTGCATATATATATGAATATATAGAGTGTTACACTTCCAGATTTTGTAATGAATAATATAGGGGCTGCCTGCGGCAGTCCCTAACAATGGAAACCCAGAAAATACATAATATCGTGAAATGTTTATTAAAAAGGACAAGAGCATAACAACAATTGAAGACAAGCATGTGTTTATAGCTATATATAAACTCATAGCCCATTGGCCTGTAATGCTACAAGCTACGTACATACTGCACGTATATACACGTATATACTGCAGCCACATCATTTAACTGGTCACATCTCTCTGTACCAATTGAAATCCCTTACATGTACGTATATGTACCTTAAGTGTGTGTGTGCGTGCGTGCGTGCGTGTGTGTGTGCGTGTGTGTGTGTGTGTGCGTGTGTGTGTGTGTGTGTGTGTGTGTGTGTGTGTGTGTGTGTGTGTGTACGTGTGTGTGTGAGTGAGTGAGTGTGCCATGTGTGTACGTACATCACATTTACTGCATTAAGTGGTTAGCAGTAATTTCCTAGGCTACTGAGGTCATCTTAGTTACATAGCTGGAATATCATGCCAACTTCAGAATCTATTATGTTATCTGTAAACTGTATTAAAATTAATGTAGCTAAGAAACTTTTAAACTGTGATAAACTAGTAGTATTGCTACGTATATACGTACGTACAGTACCTTTAATGGACCAATCATCTTGAAGTTTACTAGCCGAATGTGAAAGTTGGATTTTAAGGAGATTTATTCATTATAAAGATTCCTAGCTGTTCAAGTCTTTCTCGTGCAGTCTCTTTGATGAGTTTACTTAACCGTACCACTTTCCTTCTATGCCCTTTGTATGTAGGTGAAAGTGTATTGGATATAGCAGCTCTTCTGTACAGACTATATACAGGAAAACCACCACCCTCAGAAGGTTAGGATTTCAGCAAATTTGAGGCATACATAGATGTGTAGCATGTGTGCAATTGCAGACATGCACATACTGTACATAGTGTGCATACATACGTATTGTATGATTTATGAAAAAGTGTGTAATTTGGAATCTTAATAATATGTAGATGTTACAACTTACGTGGTTTTACATGGAGGACGTGTAGGAAGCTTTCATGAGTTTCACTTGAAGTTCAATGGTTCCACTCACCAGTTCTGCCTATTGAAATTTACACGCTCAGGCGTAAACCAAGTAAGTACCATTGAGAGAGTTACATTTTTGTGATTTGATGCCAAATATACTGATGAACAGAGATCACTGGCTTTCCCATGCCAAGTCTTCGGACTTGGTAACCTGGGGAGATTTGTATGACAAATCCATTCTATACATCTTAGGAGCAACCATTGTCCAGTTTTCTGTTCTAAATAGAGAGATTTAGCACATAGTCACTTTATAAAGTCATGGGGTATGGTACCAATCACTTAAAAGTTGCTAAATCGTATCGTTTACACCCTGATGGCATGTTTCAAGAATGCTATGTTTAGTATAGAAAGATGCCGTTGACACTGTAGGCTTCAATCATAGCGTTTTGTATCACTAATTTCTACCAAAAAGTGCTAAGACTTCAGAATGTTTCCCCCTTAAATAGACAATATTATATTGTGGAAAGATCTAGTCTTTGTCTTGGTTTAGTGTTGAGAATTACCTACACACGGATCTACACACGGATGACACACACGGACAGTTTTTAATGTGCTGAAGTATGTGTATAATATCGCTAGAAGCGGTATGTACCTGATCAATGCTTGCGAAATGTCATTTCTGTTTCTTCATATCACTTTGGAAACTTGTAAATTCCAAATATGCTAGTCAATAGGCCTTCTTCGTTCAGAAGCTTCTGTGTAGTCATCGCTTTCTTTTCCCAGGTTGATAGCAAAACCACTCTTCCCATATTGACTAAAAATAACATTAACTTGGAAAACAAAACCCTTTATACATTTAATGCCAAACTTTACATTGTTTATATTCAAGCGCTTGGCAAATGCGTGGCTATTATCTCCGAAATGCGTGGCTATTATCTCCGAAATAGCCATATTACGTATCGCACATAGGCGATACGTTTTGAGGGACAGTACTCTGAGAACACGCCATGCAAACGATACGATTTGGCAACTTTCAAGTGATTAGTACCGTATTTTGCGTGGGTGTTATCAAAGGTTGCACTGTGCACACATTGATCCGGATGTAAGCACACTTCCTTGTGATGTGTGCACAGTGCAAGCCTTTGTAATCTTTTAACGCTTCTGGTACTATTTAATTGGCGGTTGTCAATGGCAACAATAAGTCACAAAGTTCCATCACACTTTCATGGCACTAACAAGACTAGGGTACATACCATATATTATTTGTAGCACCCCTTGTGCAGCTGTAGCGTTGATACAGACACACCAAGGTTAATAATTAACTTGGGCGAACAGCTGCACAAGTGTTACTACAAGTACGTACTACATGTAATAAGCTTGTAATGATGTTGTATGCCACAAAGCAACTACAGAAGCTTTCGACCTTGTATATAAGGTGTTTGTTTACAGCAGAGTTTTACTTGTATTGTTTTTCTCTGCATGATGTCATTTGTTGCCTGTCTTAAAAGGACACTCCAGGCAAAATACAACTTTGTCCTCAAATAGAAAGTCTTTGATGCTGATTTCAATGTTGCAAACTGTTTATACATGTGTGGTTTAGTTTAGGAGATATTTTAGGGAATTTTCTAATTGGCGTCATCATGGGTGTGGCATGTGACGTCATTGATTGATGATACTGTTAGAGTCACAGTGTACGCATATGCATGAATGGCTAAGATAAAGGGGCACAAATCATCCCTTTCGACACCTGTGGTATTGGAAACAGTAGGACAAAATCAATATGGCTTTGTTTCATTCTTTTAATCTGGTCATATTACGCGGAACTGCAGCTCAAGACGGTTGAATTCACCAATAGTGTGTAATGGTAAGTCATCTGCACTGTTTCTGACACTGATAGGTGAAAATGTCGTCATAGTCATCAAAAACGACTCAAAATGCACTTTGTAATACTCGTACACATACCAAAACCAATCGCGCTAGTACAGTAAAGCCTCTATAATCCACCACAATTGGGATCTCCCATTTATGGCGAATTAGTGAGGTTGGCAGATTAATGAGGTTTAGAGGGGATGCATGTAAATGATCACAAATAGGTAGAATCAATGAAGTTTCAACAGATAAAACTGTTCAATGTTGAACATAACTGAGAAATTAATACTGTACAACTCACAGGCGCTGAAATAACAGACAAATCAGAACATCACGACAATAATAATATTATTATTATTACTTAATATTATAATTTACATTTGATGCATTAAATTAGATGATACAATGAAAAAAAAAACAATGCAGTGATAATAAAAATGTATGCATGAAAAAAAATCAAAAAAAATGTGCCAAAAATTATAAGCCTAATCTAAGATGTCAACATCCCCAAAAGGGATGCTAGAAATAGGGAGGGACCCCAGAACTGAGACTGCATTCCCCACCTGAATCGCCATGGAAATCCTCTGAATCAGGAAATCGTGTGATTTTGGCTCCCCTGTGGACATTTTGAGACGTCTACCGAGATGTCTCAGGAAGGTCTTTGAAAGAGGGCCAATGGTACCACCAGACTCCACAGCAACAGCTTGAAACTGGTAAAGATGGTCGAGATGTGAGTATTTCTTCACCTTTTCAACTTCAGCATGGGCAGCTGCTCCCCCAGGCCCACTGGATGCTCTGTGGAGGCTGGAAGGACAGAAGGTGTCCACACAGGTGGCATCCCACACAAGGAACTTCCACATAATAATATTGAATAATTGATATAGAAGACTGTTCAGTGAGTTATTTAGTAAAAAAAGAGTACAAAGTGGTTTGTACAGTTTCTTTGTGGCTACTTCATCTAAAGCCTTCCCAGTGTCAAGCATTAGCCTGCATCCTGCACTGTGATCCCTTGATTCAAAGAACACCTGTAGCAGGCTGAGTGCTTGTCTAGCTTCAGTTGAACTAGGAATACGCTGAGTCTGCTCCGGCTCAGTTTCACAATGGTCATCGTCGTCCTCAGAGTCTTCTGAACCAGCCACCAATGACACAATGTCATTATCTGTAAGTGAATACTGCAAAGCTCGATGTCTGGAAAGTGGCTGGATACGTTGTCCAGAAACAACAACACTTTGTGCCCTTTATTTGTCATGCGATCGTCAAAAGCATATAACCATTGGCCGAACAAGTAAGAGGTCTTCCAGGCTTTTTGTTGTGTGCATATCGGACATAGGTGCTAGCTTGGAGAGAAGTTCACAGGGTGTTTATAACCAACTGTTACTTGTTCCGATTGTGGGCGGTGCTTGTTTTCAACGTCATCAATTAGCGGCTGTTTTAATGCATCATTTAGCGTCTTTCAGATGACATTGGAAACTTCACATATCAACAGAATGGGAGGAGAAGGCGACTTTTGTGACGTTGTGCCTACATATGCGTAAAACGTTACGAAAATGGTAGTTTTGTTGGGGGTGAAGATAAAGTCGCTTTGTCGGACCTCTAGATGCCTTCAAATTTCACCAAATCCTACTTTGATGAAATCTTAGGATGTTTCGGTTTGTGAAAATTGTTCTGGGCATAGTGCTACAATCAAGCAGTTTCTTGCGATTTGACCCATTTATGCTAAAGTTTGGCCGTTTGAAGGGTAGAAAAACAGGTTTCTTGGATAGCTCACCACTTGTTTTGTCTTTTCGTGTTGTTTCATGTGAATTGAGAGGGATCTAAAGGTGTGACCGAGGCAAAGTTTGTCTGAAACTGCTATGTATTCCTAGCTCGCTATCTTTCTTCAGACAATAGAAACAATTGCTAGTTAAGTACCAACATGCACAGAATATATAGAACTTTCGTCCAGTAAGAAGAACTGGGCGAAAATCTTGTCAACTAAGTAGAAATGATTGATAATTCGTGCTGCTAATTAAAGACGGCCATTTTTGCATTTTATTCCCGGATGGTTATAAAGACCCTGTGTTGTTGAAGCATCGAGGTTTAGCACTCTTGCCAATGGCGAAGGGCTTCAATTTGTCTGAGCCATTGGCATTACTGCAAATGCTATAGTTACACGATCCTTGTACTGTTTAGTACCATGCTGTGGGCCTGTGGTGAGGGATCTGCTTGGTGGTATTCAATCGAACAGGCCTGTCTCATCAATGTTATACACATCACAGGGACTGTACTCTGACAACAATGCCTTGAGGTCGCATCTGCCACTATGTACAGCTAAAGAATCAACTGACGATGCCTCACCATGAACTTTCAGGAAGAGAGCAAACCATAAACCCAAACCATGTTCTAGCTCCTCAAATTTGGGTTTCTTTGCTTGCTTTGTCTTCATTTGGTAAGCTTCTGTACTTTCCCAGTTGCATGGACTTCCTCTTCAAAATATCTCCCATGGTTCTTCGTGCAATTGTTGTCTTTCCATTTTCGCTAGAACACAGTAGCAATGTCTATCTGTATGGCACCTGGATTGTCTTCTTTGTACTGACAGATCTCTCACTTCTGTGCGATGCTAATTTCAGTTCTCCCTTGAATAGACATATTCCAGAGGATCAGAGTTGAAACACGTTTCCACTTCTACACGTTCACGTTGCCACCTTTCAGATTATTGGGTGATAATTATATTCAAATGGGTTATTTCGTAATAGGAAAATGTGGCGGATGGCAATATTGGTGAGTGGCGGATTACATGTATACTAAATGTAGGCAGAGTAATTCGTTTTATGAAAACTGGGGCGAATTAGCAGGTTTGGCGGATTATCCAAACTTGTATTTGTATATTAATATCTGTTTCGACATAAATAGTGTTCACCCAGACCTCAATGAAGGTAACTTAGGGATATCCTTTGGTACATGACTGACTTAGATATGCAGTTCATGCACTTCATGACTTTCCATTTCCCCCTAACATTGAAGCTCCCTTCCTATATATAACAGGAGCCACCAATGTTCATATGCATGATGATCTCATACCACTGCATCAGATTTATCCACTGTTGATGACAACTTTGGCAGCAATTGGCAAAAGCAGAAATGGTATTTATTTTCTGGTAATAGTACAGGGCCTCATATGTGAAATTTACGTATTTCCGCGAAAATTTCTAAACTTGTCATCTATGAAAGTTTGCCCCTTGAAAATTCTGCACTATACAGTACACTATATTTCCAAATGGAGATAAAATGGACTGAAACTTCAGAGTATGGGCCCTCTTGTATCAACTATAAGAAAGATGCAAACTCTGAAGATGTGCACTTGTTAACCAAGTAGCAGGTGTTGAGATAC
>CAUJGJ010000001.1:1147500-1157500 GCA_963170055.1 Halisarca cf. caerulea
GCCTATAGGATACTGCCCTGACTACATCAGAAATAGTGCCCCATATGGAGCTTAATTTGAGCCAAAATTTCAATCTCAGTCAGTGGCGGTCAAGTAGGCTGTAAAAGCGATCAATCTGGTGGTCGATCCACTCAGCTGATTGACTCAATCCATTATAAGTGGACCAATTGATTGACTCGATTGATAGAATGGACCGATCAACTCCACTGATTGAGTGGACCATCAGAATTTTGGCACAAATTCAGCTCCATAGCCCTGGTGGTCTCTTTGATACATTATGTCATTGGGAGATAAATTTTATATATTGAAGATGCATGAGATTGATCATAGACTAGGAGTTAGAGGCTTGATTAAATTTGTGCATTGACAGTTCTCATTGCTTTGGGCAAAGAATGAACAATGATGAATATGTATATTCGCCTGTAATTAAGGAGAGAGTAGACATTGAATAGTACTAAATCAAAAAGATTTTCATGTATCTGCCAGTGGGATTGACAGAATGAAATATAAAGACGTGCAATATAATAAGAGCAAGTTAGGTGAAAGAGGTAAACAATGATAAGGGGAAATGTCTAACAGGTAGAGGACACACTGACCAGCAATGACTGTGCAATGACTCGATATCGAGGGGGAAACATGTTCATATTATATAACAAGGCAGGGAAAGAAACATGATGGCAACATGCATTATACTTATGTTAGGAAACTATTATTGTTGCAAGTGGACACTAGCACTTAGTCTATTTCCTTAACTATTGTCAACCTGAATTGACACTTACGGTACTATAGATTATATCATGGCAATGAGTATTTTCTTGATAATAAAACTGTTCCAGAACTTAAAAATTAATAATAATAATAATAGTATGCACACCTCAGCCACAGCTATTCTTTCCAACCTGTTGCCTTGGAAACATCGGGCTCAGTTGGAGTGGATTCCATGGCCTTCTTGAAGGACCTCGGCCACCGCAGGAGATGGCCACAAGAGAGACTCAGGCCTTTGCTTTCCTGATGCAGAGGCTTGCAGTGGCTGTACAAGTTGGGAATGCTATTTCAGTGCTGGGCACCCTCCGTTGTAGTGATTCCGAGGTTTAATTAAAGTGCGATTTTTCTTGTTATTTTTTGCTCTTACTTGCATTATTATTATTATTCAGTAGTTTCATCATCGCATTAAAATTAATAATTATAATAATAATAATACGTATATTCTGTGATATTCGGTCCACCTGCAGATTCGTGTTAATAGGTATAATTCAATTTTTCTATAATTAACCACATGCTGTATCCAGCAGAAAGTATGACAATTGATTTGTTTGATTCATTTCTCGTGAAATGAATTTCTTTAGGCAGAAATGGAACATTTTGTCTCTTTACAAGTGGTAGACACAACTGTGAAGCTGGTAGGCCCAAGTACCATTTTCTAAGGATATATGTAGAAGACTGCTGGTGTCAGTATTCCACTGTAAAATTCTCAAGTGAGAGACAAATCAGTGATAATTATCACATGCATGCCATAATGTTTATGTTGTAATTACTATTTTATACAGTTGCCCATCTTCGAAGTTCAAAAAGAATATGCCAGTGGGGGTTTCGTCCTCGCCGAGGTTATTCTCAGCTGGAGAATACAGTTTATAAAGAATGTGGCCAGCATATAACATGCACACAAATAATCAACAGTGCTGGGCCAGGATGCTACTGCAAAGAAGGATATAGATTGAATACTACTAGTGGAGAATGTCAGAATGTGTCTGATTGTACACCAACAAGGACAACTACGTTCCTAAGTGAGCTTGACAAATTCAACAGACATCCCCGTAATATTATACTTAATTCCACAGAAAATGATTAGTAAAAGCTATCAATGCAGTAGCAGTATATGTTTGTCAAGGGTTTATCCAGGACTTTGATGCAGCTAGGAGTCATTTGTTTAGAGTTCAGAGTTCATGCATTATAGACGACTACAATGTGAAATTATGTACACTTGTGTTGTACACCATATACTGTTTAGAGTTATGTACTGTAGCTTTACCAGGTGAACCATTAACTAAGATTTTACGCTTACATGCTGATATTGTACCTGTGGAAGAACATTATAATATAGTAGATAATCAATGAATAAGTACGCTGATGTTTCACGGACATCACTTCTTGTAAGTCTGATAGAACTAGTTTTGCTTAGCACACTGTGTACTTTATAGGAAGAGAAGGGCAATGAATGGGAATGACATGTAAGGGCCATTGTTTTCTTTGCAATAACTGCATTATTTTACTGTATATATAATCAAATTAAATTATCTTTTAACCTAAATGTAACTCTACTACAGTGTGTATAAAGGAGGCTGCTGGTACGTATAAAATTTCCTTGTATATATAAGGGAATATCTGCAATTAGGCATACATATCATATCTTTGTGCAAAACTAAGACTGCAACATTCTGCATGTGAATACGTGCATTACACGTATAGATCCATATTTTTACATGCACATGCACACACATATAGAATGATATTATGTATGTACATTTGTATAATACATGTACAAAGATATAGACACAATGCATGTACACATACAACTACAGAATATGTTTAAATACAATGTATTGTAATCCTTATTGTTAATTTTACTATCTTGTATTATATATTTTTCTGTATCAGGTGTCCACAGAACAATCAATTTGAATGAAAGAGCAGTTGTAAGCTGGACAGTCAATCGTGAAAATGAATATGAATATGTCATTACAAACTCACAGAATGGGATTGTAAAAAGTCAGTTTAGCATTGTCTTCAGTATATACTCAACTTCTGATTAATAATTTGAGATATCGATTCAAATGCTCTTTTGTGATTACATTTAGGTGACCGCATGTTGGGGCAAACAGATGCACTGAAGGGGTTTAAAGTGAATGGAAACATTGGGCAGCTCATTTTGCCCAAGGAAGTAATAACAGTTGAAGACACATATTCAGTAACTGTTACAACTAGTGAAAAGATTTCCTTTGTAGTTGAAGCAGGTAAGATAAAGCATGTATGTGTTTCACTTGGGAAATTCAACAGTTACCCTTTACAACTCAAGCACAAAGTATAGTACTAGTTTTCATTTCCCTTTTTTGCTTATGTCAAAACAATTATCACCTATGATATTATGAAATTGCATGGATAGTGCTGATCATATATAAAATTGTACAGTACATTTAACAAGCATCACACAAGAGTTACAAAAATTTGTATGTGAAAATCCATTTTACAGAGCCGCTGCACGGTTCCATCAGAATAGCTTTCCCACTAAAGCAATCCAATGCCCTCAGTGGTGCACTGCAAGTGTATGTGAACTGGTGGAAGGCTTGGGCTTTGATTTGCAGTGGACAGTGGAGTACAGCTAACACACAAGTGGTTTGTAGGCAGCTGGGATCTAAAGATAATGGAGAAGCTTTCCTCACTTCTACACCGATATATGCAAGTCTTTCTTCCATTGAAAGAACTCACGAGATTTTCTTTCACAGGCTTCAATGCAATGGTAGGGAATCAAACTTATTTGAATGCTCGTGGGATACTCGAAACTATGGAGCATGCAATCCAAGTCAGGTAGTGCAGATAAACTGCAGAGAACCTCATCTTAGCAGCGGTAATTATACCATACAACTAAATTGGTAGCTGACAAAAATATTCACATTTCATTATATTAATTAATCAGCAATAATTCTGTGTATATATACTTTTGTGTACTTGTGCATATATATTGTGTATGTGTGTTTATGTGTGCATAGTGAATGCAACCATGCATTTGTATACTTGTGTGTATGCTTGAATGTGTACATGTGTGTGTGTGTGTGTGTGTGTGTGTGTGTGTGTGTGTGTGTGTGTGTGTGTGTGTGTGTGTGTGTGTGTGTGTGTGTGTGTATGTGTGTGTAATGTGTGTGTGTGTGTGTGTGTGTGTGTGTGTGTGTGTGTGTGTGTGTGCTTGTGTGTGTGTGTGTATGTGTTTAATGTGTGTGTGTGTGTGTGTGTGTGTGTGTGTGTGTGTGTGTGTGTGTGTGTGTGTGTGTGTGTGTGTGTGTGCTTGTGTGCATATATCGCTGTGTACTTGGGTGCATCTGTGTATTTGAGGATACATTATGTATTCAATCATGTTCGTATGTGTGAATGGGACACATTCATATGCATGTATAATCACATACATAATATGTATGGGAACTTGATTATTACTGCTGTAGGTTGAGTGGGCAGTCTGTCCTGAATATAGTATGAGATACAGTATACTAACCTTGCTGTGAATACAGTAAAACCTCTATTAAAGGACACCTCTGAAATGCAGAAACCTCCTTAAACGGGACACCGCTGCTCAGCGCCATTTGAAGTCCTACACACTAACATGTGTACATTTGAAACCTCTGAAATAAGGACACCTTTATTTACAGGGCAGCTTACTGTGGTCCCAGTGGTGTCTTTATAATTATAGAGGTTTCACTGTACATGGAAGTTGTTAGGCATGTTGTTGTTAACAATATGAGTTGTTGGACTATTGTTGAACACGTCTATGGTATTATAACACTGATACTCAACAGTTCTTTTCACAAATTATTCAACTGTACACCGTTTCACCCATCACAGACTTCATCAGGTACAAAAATGATCTATAGTCTTAAAAAATTAGTTATTGGCTAAAGCTAATGGCCAATACATTGGGCACAAGAAGTGGTCAATAGATTGGCAGATGCAGTTTGCGTTATATCCCTAATAAGGGAGTTCCACACTGGACTCAGTGGGACTCAGTGGGTACCCTGAGTCCAGGTTGTATAGGTCATGTGTTTTCTGATGTGGATCGATGCCTTCTTTGATCTTCCTTTCCTTCCATCTCTTCTCCCTGTCATGCAATTACTTTTCACCTGTCTCAGTGTATTCTGTGGTCTGTGGTTCAGCACAATGGGATACCATGTGGGGGGGGGGGGGGGGGGGGGGGGGGGCAGGGGTTGCAGTGAGGTTTACATTGGAGAAATGGGAAGACCTTTAAAGACAATGATTACAGAGCATAAATGGGCTGTGAACCAGATGGACACCAAGAATGCAAATGCTGTGGACAGGTCAAAAGTAATTGACAGGGAGAAGAGGTGGAAGGAAAGGAAGATCAAAGAAGGCATTAATCCACATCAGAAGACACATAACCTACAATCTGGACCCACTGAGTCCAGTGTGGATCTCCCTTATTAGGGGTAGAAAATGAACTGCATCTGCCAATCTATTGACCACTTCTTGTGACCCATGGATTGCATGGCCGTTAGCTTTAGCCAATAACTAATGCTTTTTAGTGTAGATCGTTTTTGTACCTGATGAAGCCCGTGATAGGTGAAACGTTGTACAGTTGAATAATCTGTGAAAAGAACTGTTGAGTATCAGTGTGATCATACCATAGACGTGTTCAACAATAGTCCAACAACTCATATCGTTAATCCTGCTGTGTCTACTATGCCCCAGGGACATATACAGTGAGACCTCACTTATATGCACTTCAGATTTCCAGTTCCCTGACCTTCTGAAGTAGTTTTTGGGGAATCTGCAATTATCCTACTGTACACTCTACTGCTACTTGGTAACTCCCTCATTTATCTAATTCCCTTCCTATATCTGCAACTTCATCCACCACAAAAGTGTGTGGACTAGTGAGGTCCAACTGTATATATTTCAATTCTATCATAGCTTAGGTCATGCAAATCCACAGGTAAGTATCCTGAATTAATTTTATAGTCTTGCATATATACATAAGTTAGAGGAATTGAGGGAGACCTTGGAATAGTTGCTAGTACTGCATGTCGGTCCAGCAATCTACCATGCAGGAACTGGCTTACGCCACTCCTCAATTAATTAACATATGTCATTATTTACCCTATTCAGAAATATTACCAACTCTCTCAAGTTCACCAATGGCTACATCAACATCATCACAAACTGGCCAGATGGCATTGCTTGCTGTCATAAGCTTATTGGGAGTTTTCTTCATTGGAGGATTTAATTTAGTTCTGTTTATAATTATATGTCTCGAATGCAAAAGAAGAAGACGCAAGCACGCAGCATCCTCACTACAGTGAGCTTCAAAACAAAACTACTATACTGTAATTGAATGACTAAGAAGAACAATAGTGTAGTGGTCCCTGTACATCATACAACACTTGAAGGATTGAACAGTGTAGTTTGAACATGAAGCTTTACAAGCATTATATACATGCCCAACATGCATCACAGCAGTACAGTAGAGTTTGGTTCTGATCAGTGAATATTCTGAATATAAATATTAATTACTATACCTGATCTAGGGAGATTAGGGAGATCCCACTGTTTGTATGATGTATTGATGCACCTTACTCTTCCACTTATTTGTAGTCATACGAGGATGCAGTTTCTCACTAATCATTCACCTTCACTACGGCATGAAATGAACAGAAGCTGCACTCAATTGGAAATGGTATGTATACATGGTGCAACAGTGGTGGTGAAACATGCAAAGTTTGGAGGGGGTAGTGTTTATGATGCATGTGATGATTGAGTGCATGTATGGCATCCTTCGATACTGCTTAGGAGGTGACATCAAATTTTACTGTTGCATATTATATTATGTCATGGTAGACATGCATGAATAGAATCGCAGTGTGGTTTTTCGTTGTGTGAATACCATTAATTCATGAAATCAGGTATTTTACAATAATTCTTAGTGCATTTTTCAGTATATTCAAATTGAGAGAGGGGGAGGCAATGCCCCTACTTCTGAAAGTTAGGGAGGGGGACTGCCCCTGCTCCCCCTCGCCCCCTCCCCAGTTCCATGTGTAATACATAAATCTCAACATTTTCACCAGCATGATGGTCCATGCATATACTATCATATAATATTATGCATACAATTCATGCACTGTGCATATAGAATTATACCCTACTCCTTAGTATATATTTTTGCCATTCAGTTTGACTGTCTACCACAAGAAGCCGACAAGTGGGAACTTCAAAGGAGTGACTTCCAGTTGGGAAGTAACATTGGTAGTGGTAACTGGGGAACAGTATTCAAAGGCTTTCTTAACTTTACAGCTAGCTCTGAAGCAGTGAACAGGCATAAAGCTCAAATGATGACACAAGGAAAATCATCTAATACTGTGGCTATCAAAGAACTGAAAGGTAAGTGTATATCGATATCTGAAAATTCCAATACAATTCGTAGCATTGAATATTCTTGTATAACTGTAGCTAGTTCTTCTGTGTTTCTCTGTGCGTGTACATATAGTCACTAAGTGAAACCTGCTATTCCGGGCAAGAAGATCTGGACACCTGCATAAATTGGACAATAAATAATGGTCTCAAATCGTATATATAATAATAATAATATTATGATATCTGAAAAAATGGACACCTTTGCACATTCTGGAAACAGGACAGACATTTCTTGTCCAAATAGGTTATTACCAGGCATTGTTACCTGTGTATAATGACAGTGCAAAAATCAATGTAGCTGAAAAGATTTGCATAATTTGTTATACCTATACCTTTTTGAGAGTTTCAGTCAGCTATAGTGACTGTAATATACCCCCATTTTGTCTATTGGAAAATTAAATGCCATTTATACTATATGCCACTGGTGTCAAGTGCATATTTTCCTTTGATACCTGTACTCTTCTGCAAAGAAAGTATGGGAGAAACCTTGGAGTCAGGACACCTTTGTGATCAGAAGACTTTTGGTTGGCATCCAAAGTGTCCGTACAGGTCATCATTGGTGGGAGTGATACAGGTTTCACTGTATCACTCCCAGCAATGATGATGCCGTGTATGTGGCATTCAGGATTATTTTTTGAATCTACAACCCCTGGGCACTGTCACGAGTGAAAAATGAATACTATTATAACAAAAGATTTTAATGCTACTATATTATATATATTATACATGTGTAGTTTGTTGAGCATAATATATTCTAATCTTATACTCTATATGCATAGTGTGGTCATGAAATTTGGTCCTAGGTCCTAGGTCCTTACAGTTTATGTCTCTCCTTTTAGATATTAACTCACGAGATGATGCTGAGGCATTTCTAGCAGAAATAGAAATGATGAAGAGAGTGTCTGAAGGGAACAATTCCCATGTGGTCAAAATGGTTGGGTGTGTAACATTGTCCATCCCACTAGCCCTTATACTGGAGTATGTACCTCAAGGTAACCTTCGGGACTACTTGAGAACTGCAAGAAGAAATGTATGTATAGGTATCTTCCTCTACAACTGTGATTTGTGTACATTTGTACTATATACAGTACATATATAATATAGTATAATATAAAATTATTATCTATATTTGTGCTTGAACAGCATGGCATTGTGTTGGTAACTCAGGATAAATGTCCTATTACGGAGGATGTAGCAATTGTAGAAGACCAGGATAATGCCACAGAACAGACAAATGATACTTGTGAAACAGATAGTATTATTAGTATACAGAATTCCATTGATCCAAATCAGCATGCCAAGGAGGATGAAAAGGGCAATGTCAAAGAAAATGATCTGATGTCATTTGCATCTCAGATTGCCAATGGAATGGTATGTATATATGTATATGCACAGGCTTAGCATCTACACATCAATCTACGTATGTACCTGTCTTCCTATCCATCTATCACTATTATTATTAATCTACCTGTCCTTACATACACATGTACACACACACACACACACACACACAATGATTATCATGCATGCATGCAGGTCACACATGTACACAATGCACTTGCACCTAGGCCTGTGCAAGTGCATTTGTTGTGTTTCATGTGTGTGTATAAGATATATGTAACTGTGATTGTGCACACATGTGTGTTTGTGTCTGCATGTAAGGGTGAATGTAAGTTTCTGATTTATATTTATGGGATAATGTATTCAGAAAGTAACCACTTTTAAACAGGTAGCCACATTAATTTTAGTCTATATGCAGACTTAATGTCTACAAAAGTATAACTACAGCCATGCATTTTCCATGGTCTCTGTAGCGTTACCTGTCCTCACTGGGTGTGATACATCGAGACCTGGCTTGCAGGAACATTCTAGTGGATGACACTGAAGTGCTGAAGATAGCAGATTTTGGTCTAGCAAGGAACACTGAGGAGTACATGTCTTCAATGAAGGACAAATTGCCTATTCGCTAGATGGCTCCTGAGACCTTCCTGTCAGCCACTTTCACTGAGAAATCAGATGTGTGAGCTATTGTTGTCTCTACTGGTAAACCTACATCTTAATGACTGGCAAACTATAAAATTGAATTAAACATGCATATAAACTGTATCACTTTGAAAACTTTCCAATATTTTATAGTTTTGGAGTATTAATGTATCTGAACTTGTGTTTGTGTGAGATTCTGTATTCTACCTACATCCACAAGCCATTTAACACGTTTAAAACAAAAAGAGAAATGTATAACACATCACTCAGACAATCATGCATTAAGGAACATGCAGAATATGGTACTATTGTCACTGCCACATATTTACATACATTGCATGAAACTAGGTTCCTAAAAGCATGATGTGTACATGCACATGCATGTATGCATGCATTCATGTGACCAGATTGCTACATATACTTGTTAGAAGTATGCCATGAGCAGGTGTTTTCATTAGTATCCTATTATTGAATTTAAGAATGTATATATAGATGGAAATTGTGGATCTTTCTATATACATGACATGTATGTCAAGTACAACAAATTATTCTTTTATATCCTACACATACTATGATAGTACTCATTACCTATTATTGCATACTATGTTACTGTTTTCTTATTTGTTTCTCATGAATATGTTTCCAGATGGTCATTTGGAGTATGCCTTTGGGAGATTTTCAGCTTGGGTTAGTTCAAAAGTGATCATCTAGCTACCTGTACATGAGTTTGATGAAATCAAGTTCACAGTTCATAGTGTACATGTTGATAGGTTCATGAAGGTTATGCAATGCTGACCATGGTATATTACATATTTTAATGCTATACATC
>CAUJGJ010000001.1:1165000-1167500 GCA_963170055.1 Halisarca cf. caerulea
CAGTGTTGCATGAAATAGAATTGTGTTCTATTCTGTGCAACATGTTGCATGACCACATCAAAGAAATTGTCAATGAATGTCATTCTGTATTGCTGAGTCAAAATGGCTGAATCAACTTGGACTACAGAGAAAGTGCATGTCTAAACTAATTGAATTCTATGAGGCAAGACCATTGCTATATGATGTAAAACACAATGACTACCATAACAGGGATAAAAGAAGCAAAGCTCTAGATGAAATTTCTAAAGGATTAGGGATTTCAGGTGAGATAAAAATACTAGTTAATCTTAGTAGCCTAGCTGTATTTTGGTTTGAAGCCTAGGCAGCATCACCTGTCAGATTTTCATCTTACATCACTTTAGTAAAGGAAGTAGAAAAGAAGATAAGGGGTATACGTACTCAGTATTCTCGAGAAAGGCAGAAGATGAAAACGACAAAGTCAGGGGATGGTGTGGATGATGTGTACAAAACAAAATGGCCACATTTCGATGATTTGAAGTTTCTCGATGTTCACATTACTGTGAAAAGCAGCAGATCTAATCTGGATGTAAGTGCATACTATTGTAAGTGGTATTGGGCTTATATTACGTAAATAATGATGACAATATAATATACTGATCATGTTCACTTATGTCAGTTTGGGAGTACATCCAAGCCATCAAAGCTCAGATCATGTTGTCTTGCCATGACACTGCTCCTTCATCAGAGTTGAAGTACTGGCACAAATAGTCCCGTATATCCTTAGCTGATTTTGAGCAATGGTTGCTACCTTGTCGTTCAATTGCCAATAGACCTTGTGGTTGTGATTCTTGTCGCCAATGGCCTGCTAAAACTGTGTGTGTAGCAGTATTCTCTGTATCAAGGCTCCCAGGTGGGGTGTAGATGTTCTTCGACCCCTGCTTAGAGCGTAAAAAGTTGTGCAAGCTACAGCAAGTAAATACTACTGTCTCCACCTTTTCTGGTGAGAGGCCTATTGGGGACATGAAAACACGGAAACGATTGGCTAGTATTCCAAATGCATTTTCAAATATTCTACGAGCTCTGCTCAGTCTATAGTTGAAAATGCGCTTCTGCTTGGTTAATCCCACTTGGCCATATGGCTTTTGGATGTACTCTTTTAGTGGAAATGCATCATCAGCAACAATAGTATAAGGAACTGCTGGTCCACTACCTTGTATTGGCACAGGAGATGGTAGACCTAGCTTATTCTCTTCTAAAGCAGTGAAGAGTGCACTATTTTTAAACACACCCCCATCAGCCACTCGTCCATTACATCCTATGTCAACATACAAAAATTTGTAGTCAGCATCTACCAGGGCTAGCAGCACAATGCTAAAAGTGTGCTTATAGTTAAAGTAATAAGATCCACTATGTGATGGAGGCTTGATAAGCACATGCTTGCCATCCATTGCTCCAATACAATGGGGAAATTGCCACTGCGACTGGAAGTTGTCTGCTACTTTCTGCCATTCTTGTTCTGTCTTGGGCACCTATGCATGAATGTAAAAATATGGACTGTCACACGCAGTTAATTTACATATGCATATTACATTTTTTTCAGGAGGATGCATGCCATGAATCAATTGGTGATGACGAGTGTGAAAACACTTCAGTAGAGGATCCGGAGGAGCAGCAACAAGTTCGTTCAACCAAAAGGCCCACAGGCAGCAAAGAAAAAAAAACAAGCAAACGACAAAAGGAGACTGAAGATATTATCTTACATAAGGCTATTGATTTGATGGAACAATCCAGTAGTAAACCAATTTCCAGGGACGTTGATGATATCTTTGGGGAATATGTTGCTAATGAACTCAAAACAATCAAAGACGGCCATCTGAAAAGGATGGTTAAGTTTAATATTCAATCTATACTTTTCCATTCCTTGACTCAGCCTTCTATGCCCCAGATGAGTGCATCACAAATGCCAACCTCCCATCTGATGAATACATCACAAATGCCGACCTCCCACCCAATGAATGCAGCCCAAATGACATCGATGAATGCTTCTCAAATGCATGGATCTCCGGTATCCCCCTGGAATTCCAGTCCAAGTAGCCCTTTGGCCCCCCTCCCTTCCCTGGGCCAACGAATGCTAATTGGGGCTACATACAACCTACAGCTGACCGTAGTGGTAGCTCAAGAACATCGGGTACACCTTCGGAGGATAGCTATGAAGCCCCATGACTGAACCTCATTGGCAGCATAGTCTTGCGAGATCTAATGTGTTCATCATGACCAGTTACGAAGTGAACATTGTGCTGCTTCTATTTAGTGATTATGTGATATAAGCAAACAATCATGTACCTTCAAATATTCCTGAAGTGCCTCAGTGATTGCTGCGCATGTTTCTGGGACAATTTTTCCAATTGTTTGAGCTGGAATTCTGTAAACATACTGCAAACTTGTGTAGGTTTCCCCTGCAATGGCAGAAAACTATTTTGACATCATTATAAGCATGACACTGTATATATTTACCTGTAGCCAAAAACCGTAATGTGAC
>CAUJGJ010000001.1:1172500-1182500 GCA_963170055.1 Halisarca cf. caerulea
TGAATAATACCTGTGAGACCTGGGTAATGGAGGAAAGTATTGCTGGGCATCAGAAAATTATAGATGAAAAGACATGTGAGTGCTGAACCTATATATTACCAACAGATTTGTATCACATATAGAGTAGCCATGCTGTAAAAAGGGATAATGTCTTGAAATCCTGAACTATGCTTGGGCCGACTTTTGCAGTATACCTTAATTAAACTCAGTCTAATTTTAGGAAATAGACAATGGTACTAAATCAAAAGATTATGTATATACTGTAGTAGCCAGTTGGACAGAATGAGGCATAAAGACATGAAATATAAATTTAGAGCAAGTGAGGTGAAAGAGGGAAACAGTGGTAAAGGAAAATAACAGAGGACAAACTGCACGACCGGCAATTTAGATGTGCAATGCATGCAGTGGATAGAAGAGTAAAAACATGTAAATATACAACAAGGTCGAGAAAGAAACATGATGGCAAAATGTGCATTATATAATGGAAACCATTATTGTTACAAGCATATAGGCACAAATACTATTTCCTATAATTATATCATGACAATTTGTATTTTCTTGATAAAACTATTCCTAAAACTTAAAATATTATAATTCTAATATGATATTGAGTCCACCTGCATGTTCATGCTACTAAGTATTAAAATTTTTATATTATATTAGTCATGTTGTATCCAGTAGAAAGCATGGCAATTGATTTGTTTTGTTTGATTCATTCTTCATCTGAATACAATTTTAATTTACTAATAGGCAAAAACGGACATTTATGCTTCTTCTCGAGTGGCAGACTTAACTGTGAAGTTGGTAGGCCCAAGTATCATTTTCTAAGGATATATATAAGGGACTGCTGGTGTCAATATTCCACTGTGAAGTTCTCAAGTGAGAGACAAATTAATTAGTGATTATCGCTTTACATGCATGTAATAATGTTTATTGTTTAATATTTTATACAGTTGCCCATATTCAAAGTTCAAAAGGAATATGTGAGAGAGCTTTTCGTCCTCAGCAAGGTATTTCTCAGTTGGAGAATACAGTTTATAAAGAATGTGGCCAACATATAACATGTACAGAAATAGTCAACAGTATTGGACCGGGATGCTACTGCAAAGAGGGATACAGACTGAGCATCCACAGTGGAGATTGTCAGAAGGCATCTGAATGCCCATCAGCAAGGCCTACTAAGTTGTTGGACCTGAGTGAGTTGACGAATTAGACCCCCTGTATTACTACTTTCACCAATGATTGGTAAGAATAATGAGTAGATGTATTAGCCATGTAGGACTTATACATGATGCAGACAAGGCATGCTTTACAATTCAGAGTTTATACATTGCATGGGGAATACAGTGCTAGATGTGTGCAATGGTTGAAAAGCTATAATGATTTTTTGTATACTGTAGCTCTACCAAATCTTTCTCAATGGCCAAACCTCTATAACTAGGATTATGCTTGCATGCATGTGGATATCCATAATAACAACTTTAAATTGAAAGAGAATTACACTTAGTCTATAATAGATACCCAATTATAGTCATTACCTCTAACATTGCTGTTAGCAATGTTAGAGGTAATATGTATTTTCTTAATGAGTATCTGTTAGCGGGCACTTCTCACATACAGGTCCTGGAGTGTAATTCAAATACTGTATGATACTACGGTGAATATATTAAATGAATGTCTGCAATCAGGCAATGTGCCATACATATATCCTCACATTGTCACTTGGACATGAAAAACCATACCTTAAACTTGTGCAATACTTGAAACACAACATTTTGTATGTGCATAATATACCTTATATAATTGTGAATGTGGATTCATGTTTCAGGCCTGTAGGCAGGTCTTTGTCTGGGACAATAGGTCTATTGTACAACAAAATATAGATAATGGAATTTGTGCATTGTGATCTTGCATGTTTCGAATCTTCTGAATCTTTGTGATTGAATTTCTGCCATCAGTTGGAATGATTTAGAAAGCAAATAAATCAATACACCTGAGGGAATCACTTCAAATTTTGTAAGCAAGTATGCTGAATTTCCAGGAACTACTGTGCCTGACACAGATTTGATAGTAAGTTCCTGACACATGATATGATAGTAAGTTCAGTGCAAGAATAACTTCAAGGTACCATTACAGCAAAAGGGGGAGTGCAAATGCACCCAACACACCTCCCTGCATGGCTATGGGCCTGTGTTTTCACATGTACATGCATAAACTTATAATTATAATTATATAATGTACACATGCATAGATACATTTGCACACCTGCATGTATTTACATAGTAGTCAAATGTATCCTCTCTGGACATAAACATTGTGTACACTTGCATATTATAACATACATACATACTACAGAACATTTCAAAATAAGAATTAATGTGAGCCTATACAATCAAGCAGTATTATCATTTGTTATCCCATAATGTACATTATTCTGTATCAGGTGTCCACAGAACAATTAATTTGAATGAAAGAGCAGTTGTAAGCTGGACAGTCAATCAAGAAAATGAATATGAATATGTCATTACAAACTCACAGAATGAGATTGTAAAAAGTCAGTTAAATTTTACTTTTAATTCTTTAGTATATTCTCAGTTACTGCTTAGTACTTTGAAGAATCGATTAATGCGCTTTGGCTACCACATCTAGGTGATCACCTGCTGGGGCAAACAGATGAACTGAAGGGGTTTAAAGTGAATGGAAACATTGGGCAGCTCATTTTGCCTAAGGCGGTGATAACAGTTGAAGACACATATTCAGTAACTGTTACAACTAGTGAAAAGGTGTCCTTTGTGGTTGAATCAGGTAATGATTAGCATGTAAACATGTACAGAAAATATACAGTACATCATAATATAATACAAATAAGCATGAAGTACATACAGTATATAGTACAGTATAGTACAGTATCATTTGTCATCATATATATGCATATATTATATATATATATATATATATATATATATAAATTCCATTTTCTGCAGAGCCGCTGCACGGTTCCATCAGAATAGCTTTCCCACTAAAGCAATCCAATGCCCTCAGTGGTGCACTGCAAGTGTATGCAAACTGGTGGAAGGCTTGGGCTTTGATTTGCAGTAGACATTGGAGTCCAGCTAACACCCAAGTGGTTTGTAGGCAGCTGGGATCTAAAGATAATGGAGAAGCTGTCCTCACTTCTACACCGATATATGCAAGTCTTTCTTCCATCGAAAGAGATTATGAGATTTTCTTTCACATACTTCAATGCAATGGTAGTGAATCAAATATATTTGATTGCGTGACGGATATGCGTATCGTTGGAGTATGCAAATCAAATAACATACTGCAGATAAACTGCAAAGGCTCGCAAATTAGCAGTGGTCAGTATATATATGTAACATTCACATTTCATAAAAAATTATGTATTGGCAATAAGTCTGTGTATACAATGGTACTCCCTTTGAGAGACCACTCTTGTGAAAGACCACCCCTTTTGTAAGACCGGCTCTGCTGATCGTTAATGTATACATGTATGTGCTCTATACGAATTTCCCCCTCATCATAAACCACCGCTTTTGAAAGACCACCTTAACTTCACAGATCCCTAAGGGTGATCAATCAAAAGGGGTACTACTGTGTATACTTTTGTATGCTTGTGTGTATCTGGTATGTGTGTATATAACATGTGTGCCTTCATGTATGTTTGTGTGTGAATCCAAGCGTATACTAGTGAGTACGCTTACATGCGTACATGTGTGCGTTCATCCATACTTGAATATGTGTGTTTGTGTGTGTGTGTGTGTGTGTGTGTGTGTGTGTGTGTGTGTGTGTGTGTGTGTGTGTGTGTGTGTGTCTAATACACATGTGTGCATGTGTACGTGTGTGTATGTGTGTGTGTGTGTGTGTGTGTATGTGTGTGTGTGTGTGTGTGTGTGTTTGTGTGTGTATATACATGTGTGCTTGCATGTGTGTGTGTGAGTGTGTGTGTTGTGTGCGTGTGTGCATGTGCATGCGTGCATCTGTGTGTGCATGTGTGCATGTAAACATCTGTGTTTTATGCTCGTGTAGCTGTGTACTTGTGTGTGCCCACATGCATGCATGTGTAATTATGAATAATGTTATGTTCTCCTGTGGGAATCACACAGTCATATGACATTGTGCAGCTGGAGGTGTGTGGTCAGTTTGTGTTGCCATTATGTTCAAAATATGGTATACAGTGAAACCTCTCTAAACTGCCACAATTGGGAATGTCAGTTTTATGGCGGATTAGCGGGGTTGGTACATGGATTAATGAGGTGTGCATTAAGTACAGGTATCTTAGTTCTTATTTTGGAAAACTTAGGGTGGATTAGCAGTTTTGACAGATTATGGGGGGGGGGGGCTATCCCCCTGGGATATATACATACATGGGATCTCACTTATCTGCACTTTGGATATATATCTAGTTCAACCACCTTCTGCAGTAGCTTTCATTGGCTGAAATTTGCAATAATTTTGCAGTACACTATACTATATAACTGATCCCTTATATAACCAGTTCCCTTGTCCACAATTTCAGCCAGAAGTAATAATTATTAATGTGTGTGAACAAGTGAGGTATGATACAATTCCACAAGTGGGTATCCCACATTTTATACTCACACATGCATGTGTTTTAGAAATTGAGGGAGACCTTGGAGTGGTTGCCAGTACTGCATGTCAGTCCAGTAATCTACCATGAACTGGCTTGTGCCACTCCTACAATTAATTAATTAATATTTTCATTGTTCTTATTCAGGAATATCACCTACTCCTGAGAGTTCACTAATGCCTACTTCAACATCATCACAAACTGGCCAGATGGGATTGCTTGCTGTTATAAGCGTATTGGGTGTTTTCATCATTGGAGGATTAGTTTTGTTTATCATTACTTGTCTTGAGTGCAAAAGAAGAAGACGCAAGCACGCAGCATCCTCATTACAGTGAGTTTGATAACAAAACTATTATGTACAATAATAATAATAGTAGTAATAATAATAATATTATTATTACAATAATTGAATGACTAAGAAGTAGAATAATACAAATGCCCTTGTAAGTCATTTTAGACTTGCATCATAACAAACATACATACTGTAAGTATAGTAAAATCTGTATACTAAAGACCACCCAAGGGACCCAGTACTCATGCTCTTTATAAACAGGTGCTCCTTATATAGAAGTACAATTGTCTTGGTCTTGTGGTTCCTGGACCAGTTTGTGGTGGTCGCTATATACATGAAGGTGGTGCTTTTATACAGGTTGCTTTTAAGACAGGTTTTGCTGTACTAATTATTATACCAATGCTGGTCTACAGAGCTTATAGTAAGGTCCCACTGGCCACTGATTGTATGTAGCATTGATGCACCTTACTCTTCCACTTATTTGCAGTCATATGAGGATGCAGTTTCGCACCAATCATCCACCTTCACTACGGCATGAAATAAACAGAAGCTGCACTCAATTGCAAATGGTATGCATAAGTAATATACATGTCATGCTTCTCAAAATTTATAAGAGCATGCTGCATGGCTAGTCTATGCACTCTGTGTATTGCCAATAAATTGAATCCACTCCTTGATCTACTATACATATTTTTGCCCTTAATGTAGTTTGACTGTCTACCACAAAAAGCTGATACATGGGAACTTCAGAGAAGTGACTTTCAGTTGGAAAGTAACATTGGAAGTGGTAAGTGGGGAACAGTCTTCAAGGGCATACTTAACTTTACAGCTAGCTCCGAACCAGTGAACAGGTACAAGATGCAAATGATGACACAAGGAAAATCGACTAATATAGTGGCCATCAAAGAACTGAAAGGTATAGTGGACAGCATATTCGAATATTCCAGTAATATACCAAACTCCAATACAATTCCTAGCATTTGCCATTCCTGGCATGTATATATAACTGAAGCAAGCTTTTCTGTGTTTCTCTGTACATGTGTGTACAAATACAATCAACCTGTTATTCTGGACACTTGGAAATGTAGACACTTGGAAGGTATAATCTCCTCCATTCAATTGTGTACATAGGATACCTGCAAAATATGCCGGGACGCCTCTATATTCTGGCATCGGGACAGACATTTCTGGTCTTAATAGTTTATTTGCCAGGTATTAATTGATTTGATTATTATCTGTATATTGTGACAGCAATGTATGACCCAGCAATGACGATGCCTTTTATATATGACCATTGTAGTATTTGAATCTTATATCCCAGGGTGCTAGCGCTGTCACATGTGGAAATTAGCCATCAAGCTTTTTGATTCTACTGCATCACATTATTAATATAATTATGCTTCATTTTGCATGATCATGCTATTTTATAATAAGGATATCAGCTTATACTCTACACATACTGGCATGCATATTGCAGTCAATTTAATCCTAGTCTGGTCTTACATTTTGTGTCTTCATTTTTAGATATTAACTCACGAGATGATGCTGAGGCATTTCTAGCAGAAATAGAAATGATGAAGAGAGTGTCCGAAGGGAAGAATTCCCATGTGGTCAAAATGGTTGGGTGTGTAACATTGTCCATCCCACTAGCTCTCATACTGGAGTATGTACCTCAAGGAAACCTTCGTGACTACTTGAGAACTGCAAAAACAACTGTAGGTTTCTTGCTCGACAGCTATGATTCTTGCACACTTGAATAAATTAATACAGTCTTTTTCACTTGGTTTAACGGATGTTTCATTTTATTTTATATATTCAAGTATCGTTTGAATTGATGCATATGTCATTGCAATTAATTGCAATGAAGGTCTGTTAAATGAAACTCAAAAGGCGGCAAACCAGTTGAAAAAATTGTATTATATTCAAGTATAAAATATTATATTATACAGTATTTCTCCTTGAACAGCATGGCATTGTGTTGGTAACGCAGGATAAGTGTCCTATCACGGAGGATGTAGCAATTGTAGAAGACCAGGATATTGCCACAGAACAGACAAATGATACTTGTGAAACAGATAGTATTGTTGGTCGACACAATTCCATTGAAGGCATGCATACTGATCCAGACCAGCATGTGAAGGAGGATGGAAAGTGCAATGTCAAAGAAAATGATCTGATGTCATTTGCATCTCAGATTGCCAATGGAATGGTACATATAATATATATGCATGGGCTTTTAATTAGGTACTGTATGCATTTATACATACCTGTATTTCTATGCATCTATCAATCTATGTATCTGTCCTCACACATCATGTATGTGTGCACGCATGCATGTGTGTGTGCATGTGTGTGTGTGCGCGCGCGCGCGTGTGTGTGTACACGTGTATGAGCACATGTTTGTTTCTATGTGCGGGAGAAGACATTCACCAAAAGATCAATTTTAAACAGCTAGATCAATATAGTATACTTTCATACTTTTTGCCAATTTGAAAATTATTATGATCATTTTTCATGGAATTTGCAGCAATACCTGTCTTCACTGGGTGTGATACATCGAGACCTGGCTTGCAGGAACATTCTAGTGGATGACACTGAAGTGCTGAAGATAGCAGATTTTGGTCTAGCAAGGAATACTGAGGAGTACATGTCTTCAATGAAGGACAAATTGCCTATTCGTTGGATGGCTCCTGAGACCTTCGTGTCTGGAACCTTCACTGAGAAATCAGATGTGTGAGCTATTGTTGCCTGTACTGGTAAACCTGCATACTTAGAGATTGACAAACTATAAAATTGAATTAGACATGTATATAAACTATATCACTTTGAACACTTTTACTATGTTACAGTTTTGGAGTATATATGTATCTGAGCTTGTGTGTATTTGTGAGATTCTGTATTCTACCTACATCCATACAAAGCCATTTGACACATTTTTCAAATAAACAAACAAGTAATTCGAGTTAAAAACTCGTGGGGGCTGCCACCCCATGCATTCGAATCACTTGCAAAGCATTGGAGTGTAAGTGCACAGCTGAACATTCTTTGAACATACTGTTCATTGTAACTGGACGATTGTTTTCACTTTTTCCTTATATATCTTGGACGAGCGTTACACACTGGAAGTTCAAATGAAAACGATATAGGGGCTGCCGCAGGCAGCCCCTAAAAAGGGATGTGCAACACATCACTCAGACAATTAAATCATTAAGCAGCATGCAGAATGTGGTACTATTATATCACTGCCACATATCTACATACAGTATACATAAAACTAAGTGACTGAGAACATCATGTGTACACTTGTATGCATATATATATGCATACACTGACCAGATTGTGACCAGATTGCTACATACACATTAGAAGCGTGCCATGAGCAGGTGTTTTCATTATTATTCTGTTCTGGAATTAATAATAGATGGAAATCGTGGATCTTACAATATACGTGACATGCATGCCAAATACAACAGATTATTCTTTTATATCCTACGCATCATACTCATTACCTATTGTGTGATTACTATGTTACAGTTTTTCTTATTTGTTTCTCATGAATGTGTCTACAGGTGGTCATTTGGAGTGTGCCTTTGGGAGATTTTCAGCTTGGGTTAGTTGATCCTCTAGCTATATAGCTACCTGTACATGAGTTGATGAAATCAAGTTCATAGTGTACATGTTAATAGGTTCATGAAGGTCATGCAATGCTGACTATGGTCTATTATATATATTTTTTATGCTATACATCAGTGTGTGGCCTTACTACCATTGCAATTATCTTGGTATTAAAGTAGATCGATTACCATTACCACTACGGTTCTCCACTAAAGCAATCAATTACCATTGCAAATACATTTTTACAATAGCTAATTACAGATTTATTTGTGGATGCATGTGATGCTGGTATATTATTATGCTACACTTCCTCTTAGGTGCTCTCCCGTACAAAGATATTGATAATGCTGCCATTGTTCCTCGGATTGTTATGGGATACCGGCTACAGCAACCATATATGTGTCCTGACAATGTGTAAGTCTTGGGTACAGCACAGTACATGGTACGACAAAGTGTTGCTGCAAATCAATGCGCTTCTCAGTGAATTTCTCTTTACCTGCTGTGCTGTGTATAATATGCATTGACTCAATGTACTTCATCCAGGATCTTTACACAAAAGCAATCTACATGTTTAGTACATGGTATGAAGTTTATATATGTCTGAGCAGATGACATTTAAAACACTACAAATAGCAATGTAATACTCACTCTAGCAATGAGGCTATGAAGTACATACAGTCTAAGACTGCATTGTAGTTCCTTTTAAAATCATACTGTGATTAATCCATCGTAACCCAATGGTCCTGTTTTGTGTGTGTATATCATGTGTTGTTCCAAATACACATCATCGCGTTTCTCGTATATATACTGTATTAATTATTTTTATATGCTCATTTAGGTATGCAATCATCATGCAATGTTGCCATGACAATCCAGACAAGAGACCAACATTTGCAACACTTCGCTCAACTTTTGAATGCTTTGTCACTTCTGGAACAGACGCTGACTATATCCACCTGGAGGTGGACCAGTAGCACTGCTTTAAGCCCACAAACAGTATAATATTAGTCTGCCAAAATGCAGACGGTTAGCAAAACAGTGTCTAGCAAAAAATTATGTATGTGAAATAATAATGCTTACTATATATTCAGCACTTTGTAATTACGTATAATCATGTTTAATTTGCAGGTGTTCAATAGTCACATTTGTTTTCCCTTTCACACTTGTCCTCATCAATGGCTTTCATGCAAAAAGAATAATATAGATATAGAAAATATTGTATAAATAACACATAACTGAAACATTGATCCTAGTGTATATATATATATAATTTTATTTTTTCCAGTAATTGATTAAATAACAGCAAGAAAATAAAGCAAAAGGAATACAACAAAAAGAACAAAGAAACATCACATAATAATATAATTCATACAGTACAACAACCATAAATGAATACAGCATTGAAATTTTGCATGCAAACACTGATTTGTAGACAGAGTTCCAAGTTTTCAGTTATATATATATATATATATATATATATATAT
>CAUJGJ010000001.1:1187500-1202500 GCA_963170055.1 Halisarca cf. caerulea
AGTTTCTGTACAACTTGGGAAATAGAGGAAGGCCCAGTTGGACATGAGCAAGTGATAGCTAGGAAAATGTGTGAGTATTAAATCCCTAGATGTACAGTATACATGACTGCCACTAATTTTTAAGAATATTTTTTGATTTACAATATAAGCTGTCATAAATTAAATGTAGAACTAGTGATACAGGTAAATAAACATTGTTTCAGAGTGTATTGTGTGTTACTATCACAGCAGGTCAATATGCATTTGTCATCATCAGTATTCTGATGATGACAAATGCATCAAGTATTGACTTAAAACCAAATGATTATGGAAGAGTCTAAGTTTGTATTTCTATGAAATCCAAGTAAATTATGTACATATCACTTCTACCATTTTTGAAGTATGCTGGCAATCATATTATGTAGTTAAAACAAACCTTATTTGTATATAAACGAAAGATGAAGAAATTACCAGTGGACTAAGATACTGAGAATATTAACTATACCATGTGCCTGTAGTGGCTTTTAGAAGAATCTGTTAACCTGTAGCTAATCGCTTAATTTATGGTTCAATTTGATTAATATGGCATAAGGTATGGTGTGGTGGCTTCCTGCACATCTAGACAACTTTTGATTGGCATGTGAAGTTTTTCTGAATCACTAAAAAGTAATGACTTCATTCTCTAGGCCAAAATGGAAAATATTGCTTTTTCAGGACGGGCAAACACAGGTGTGAAGCTGGAAAGGTTCGGTACAAACGTTTCAGGATTATTATTGGCAACTGTTGGTGCCAATACTCAACTCTATATTTTACAAGTGAGACAAATCAAGGAATATCTCTTAATAATGTTATATTTGCCGTTATTATATATATTATTTTGTGTAGTTATGAACATTCCAAGTTCAAATGGAATATGTCGGTTTGGTTATTTGCCTGTTCAGGGAATAATGCAGTATGCTCCATTGCTAAATGCAGAATACAAAATGTGTGGTCAGCACCTAACATGTTCAGAATTTATCACTCAGCCTGGACCAGGATGCTACTGCAAAGAAGGTTATAGATTGAATACAACAAGTGGAAAATGCCATAATGCATTGGATTGCTCACCAACCAATCCTATAAAATCGTTGGATTTGAGTGAGTATGACAGACAGTCCAGTACAGTAACTGCACAACTATGCTGCAAATTGCGAGAAAGATCTTCCCTATAGCAGCAGTCATTATAGCACTCTTGTTTACCCTTCCCCTTTTTCTAACAGTATTATATGAATGATATTAAGGTTTACAGATTTAGTTATATATAAGCTTGTGTGGAAAGGAACCATTTATGCAATCGCATATGACCTTACAGCTTAAGTTATTCACAATATTGTCTATGCATTAATGATAAAGTAATGATATCGTAAGCCAATTGAAATCTCTTTGAGTGCTCATGAATAGCTAGGTTTCTCAAATAACTGGCAAAAGTATTTCTGCCCTTAGAAGTCCAAGTGTGATAATTATTCTACCACTGGTAGTACAATGTAGTATATAAACATGGCAATATCTGAGCAATTGTTGACAAGTTTAATATATACAAATACAAGAAGCTAATGCAAGGATCTACAGCCACGGTGTGGAATCCTACCATATTCAGGTCTCAGTATTACAATGTTTAACCAATATCACCATTAATCAGGGCTGTAACTCTGCATCTCCATTTCCCAGTAAATTCACTAATCTTGATACACCTTCTGAAGATATGCTCCTAAGTCCACATGTATGTGACCGGATTTTAGTATATAGGATGTGTGTATAATACTCTTGATCCATATCATAATAATATTATGTATTCTTATATATCAGATGCATCCTTGATCAACCAGTACACTCGGAATGTGCATGTGAGGAATACATTATACATTGTCAACCTTTCTTCTTTCTTTAAGACACAAGTTCAGCAGTCCCCATATCATCATCATTACCATCACCATCATCATCATTGGGAAAAGGTGACACAGTCCTAGTTGTTGTTATAAGTGTATTGGGAGCTTTTTTAATTTGTGGATGGGTTCTGTTGGTACTTATATGTCTTGAATGCAGAAGAAGAAGAAGAAAGCATGTCACAACCTCATTACAGTGAGTTTGATCAAAAGCACAGTGTACATTGAAACTGCCTAAATGTAGAACAACAAGGCTGAAAACCCATCTTATGATTTATTTGCAGGCAATTCAGGATGCGATCTATATCCAATCTTCCAACCTCACCACACAGAATATCCAGAACCCATGCGGCTCATCTGCAAATGGTATATTATGTGAAAATATCATAAAACATTATTAAACTGAATGCACTGTGCATGCATTGTATTGTCCTTAATAAGTGCTTTCTCTATTTAGCTTGACTGTTTACCACAAGAAGGTGACAAATGGGAACTTCAGAGAAGTGACTTTCAGTTGGAACGTAATATTGGGAGTGGTAACTGGGGAACAGTCTTCAAAGGCATCCTAAATTTTACAGCTACCTCTGAAGCAGTGAGCAGATATAAAGCTCATATGATGACAGAAGGAAAATCTATCAACACTGTGGCTATCAAAGAACTGATTCAGAAAAGTACTTGATACATATGTACCAATAATCCAAATGCAATGCCAATGCCAATTTTGTGACGTTCCAATGTTGGTTCTGCAGGTGCATGGTCAGTTGTGTTTACTGAGTTCTTCGTTTATCTGAATTGAAAACATGTATTTTCAGGCATCACAATTGCTTTCAGTTCATGCAGCAGACACTGTAGTACTAATAATTTACATGCTTGTGTAGTATTCATATGATCATGTATAGATTCAACACAGTCAATACTTGTGTACATAGACATGTCTAGTCCTAGTCTAGCATTAGTTTGTGTGGTATCTTCACTTTTAGAAAGTGAGGTTGAGTCACAAGAAAATGTTAAGGCTTTTCTAGCAGAAATAGAAATGATGAAGAGAGTGTCCAAAGGGAACAATTCCCATGTGGTTAAAATGGTTGGATGTGTTACATTGTCCATCCCACTAGCCCTTATACTGGAGTATGTACCTCAAGGTAACCTTCGTGACTACTTGAGAACAGCACGAAGAAAAGTAGGTATCTCTTGTTTGAAGGCTGAGATTCATGCACATTTGAATGTATATTTTCCTTGGGCAGTGTGGTATGGTGATGGTAAGTAAGGACCAATGTCCCATATCAAGTAGAGTAGCAGCTGTAGATCAAGACATTGCTAGAAAACAGACAACTGATTGTGAAACAGGTATGAATGATGCTTGCATGGTATAGATAGAAAAAGAACTTCCATTGAAAGTGCATCCTATTTCAGATCAGCATGCTAAGAAGGATGGACAGTGCATTATCACTGAAAGTAATCTGATGTCATTTGCATCTCAGATTGCCAGTGGAATGGTACGTATAATAATGCAGAGTTCTATATTATATCTATCTATTTATCTATCTATCTATCTATCTATCTATTTATCCATCTATATATATATATATATATATATATATATATATAAATGTGGTATGTTGCATGTGTGTTATCAAAGGCTGCACTGTGCACTTCAATTAATCAATCAGTTTTAAACAGCTAGCCACATATGGCATACATTCATACTTTCTGTCAATGAAAATCATTATAGCCATGCATTTTCCATGGTATTCGTTAGCATTACCTGTCCTCACTGGGTGTGATACATCGAGACCTGGCTTGCAGGAACATTCTAGTGGATGACAATGAAGTGCTGAAGATAGCAGACTTTGGTCTAGCAAGGAACACTGAGGAGTACATGTCTTCAATGAAGGACAAATTGCCTATTCGTTGGATGGCTCCTGAGACCTTCCTGTCTGGTACCTTCACTGAGAAATCAGATGTGTGAGCCGTGTTGTTTTTATTTACCATGCAACCTGTATACTAAATTAGCAATAAGTGAACTGATGTAAAACATACAATACATCACTTAAAATATGCATCTCAATTTTGTCTGCATGCATGTGCATGACATTCTGTGTTCAACCAATCTACTGCAAAAATAATATAGCAGCATAGTAAAGGATAGTTAGATGCATCCAACACATATTATATCCTTATATATGCATGTATTACTCAGACAATTTAATATATAAACAGCATTCAGGAGTTGCCCACACTATAATCAAGGATTATATATATCCAAGGCATCCTACATAGACTCATTAGCATTATTGCATACTATATATGTATTCTGATTTTTCTCTCATGGATGCATTAGATGGTCATTTGGAGTTTGCCTCTGGGAGATTTCCAGTTGGGGTTAGTTCAAATCGACCTATACAGTGTGTATTATATTCTATAAAGCACGGTAGAGTAGTATAGGGGAAATACCAGACTGAGCCCATTGCCGAGTGGGGGTCTGCATGATACAGTACTTCAGAACACAACCAATCTACCTTACATGCTGTATTACAATTTGGCAATGGCAAACCAAACTTTGCATGAGACCTAAGCTTCAAAATTGATGCATTGTATTTGCTTGTACTATAGCTTCTCTATGACTGTGAAATCATCATGCAATATGGGGGGGGGGGGGGGGGGAGCATGAATAATTTTGAGCAAATAGACATTGTGTGATGTCGGTCTGAGACAGTACAAAATGTGACACTACTGTTTGTGCGGGAAAAAATGCTGCATTGGCATGCAAGATATGAAGTACATGAGTTACTGGCTGATGAATGGCTGTATATGAGTAATTATATACTATACTATATAGAAACATATTCCTAGTAGAAAACAAAGCAGATGTTGTCTGGAAAGTCAGATATGATCCAGCTGTGGTTTGCCTGGGTGATATCTCTGCATGGCCAGGTTTTGCCAAGAAAATGACTTGGGGTGATGGTTAAGATAGCAATCTTTGCTGCTCATTATAATATAATATGATAGAAGTCTACAGTCAGTTTACACAATGGCCTTTATACTAGTGGGACTCCTAAGCATGTATGTATTTTCTATACCATTTATTAGGTTCCCTTCCATATGAGGATCTTGCTAATTTGGCAATTATCCCACAGATTCTCAGTGGATACAGGCTTCAGCAGCCAGACGTGTGTCCTGATAATGTGTAAGTCTACACTTTTAAGGACATGTTAACTCTATGGCAAACCATTTTGAAGTATACACACTGAACAGTTGAATTCCTACCACATGTGCTGTGCATATTATATCATGCACTGAGCATTCAGAATCATGAATTCAAGTGGCACTGACTGATTGTAGAACAATTGTAGAGTTGCATGTACATGCATGTACATTCTATTTATGATTAATCTTGAGAAATTCATATTACAACACTACTGAGTAGTATTCTTATGTAGAATACAATTTTTTGACACTACTGTGATGAAAGAATTACAATCCAATAATCTTATTTTGTGTTATAGTTTTAAAGAATGTCATTGTTCTTGGTGGTTTTTTGCTTAGATATGCAATTATGATGCAATGTTTTCAAGACAACCCAGACAAGAGACCTACATTTGCTATACTTTGCTCAACTTTTGAAGGCTTTATCTCATCTGGAACAGCCTCTGACTACATCAGTCTGAGGTAGTCCAGTAGCACTAACTATACCAATGGTCCAATGCATGCAAATCGTCTTAGAAAACACACAAATTGAATGTTAACAGCCATGCAACAAGGGGAAATTTAACTGTACTGCACAAGCACAGTAGCTGTTTAATAATTTACATATTATCTATGTATTATAAGAATTTCATGTGTTTACACCTCTGTGTGTACTAAGAAGAATATAATACACTGTCTTTCATTAGTGTATATGTAATAATTATATGTTCACCATATTATATGAGGTTCAATGTAATGATGCAAGATTTAGTGTAGAAGCTGCATGAACCAAATATTTAATGTGAAGGATGGTCATCAATACATGTATAAGGTTATCCCTTCAGGCATTGCTGGTTTAAATGGGGGACCACATGCAATCACCTAGCAATGAACAGATCCTCAGCATAGGCATGCATACATGAAAGATAACTAAATTGTACAAAATGCAGGATAGAATTCCTTGATTGAAACACCAAAAATTGCCATGCAATACTAAAATTATTACTGTAACAATCAAACAACAATCATGCTTGAATTAATAGTACCAGTGTATGCTGCAGATCATTGTGTTGAATACAAAATCAGGCATAGTGACTTTATCTCTTTCTTTTTTGATATTACATAGCACGGATATAAATTGTTTTGTCTATATGCATAATAAATATCAGTAATTATCTGCATAATACATATTATACAAAGCACAGTAGAACTTTAACAGTAATAGGATCAGAATGCACAATTCTGGAACATGTGTATTCAAATTTGAAGGAGATCAGAGACAGCACAAAGTTTCTATGAATATCAGCACTTTGCTAACATAGGAGATTTTCCTAGTTCTTGCTGGTAATAATTATTATTTTGCTGCTGAGATTATGGATATGTAATTTTGATACAATATAGCCAATAGAAGCATTTAAGCTTTTAATTATAATGCATGCAGTGCTCATGGCCAAGCTGAAACTCAGGGTAAACAATTCTCTTCTCAAGTAGCTTTGATTGGTATTTAATTGGAAACAAAACTCTTATTTGAAGGTTGTTACCTGCAAAAGTAACTTGTTCTGCATGAGCAAACATTTGCAACAGAGGGAAATATTCTAAATTTGCATCAATGATTCATCTATTGTATAATATTATCATTAAAATATATACTTTACTAAAAGTATCCTCATCAAGTTGACACTAATTCGCACCTCTTGACGACATCACAGCAAACGTGAAAAAATTGTTTTGAAATACCTTTTAAGAAATCATGATGATTGCTTATAATTATACAAACATCAAAGACTGTTCATCTGGCGCTGTAGCTGGTGCATAAAATAAGGGTCCAAATTTGTACGGTTTTCGCCAATTCTGTGAAATAATTTCTTATATTGGTTTGATTTGTATTATGTACACAAATTGGTATGTATATACTTGCAGGATTGTATATTCTATATAATACTGTATGTGTTTTATAGTTTTTAGTGGGATGAATCTTATAATACTTGTATGCAGATTGTGGATTTTTGTTATTAAATTTTATAATAGTGTTTTTAAATTGGACAGCCTTGTTCTGTCATTAAACAAAGAGCTCAGTACAAGCTTTTGCATGCATACATGAATACATACAACACATACATACATACATATAAAAACACAAATATTATGAGGAGATTTTAATAACATGCAGTATTGAATTATGAAATAGTGCTTGAATTCATGCATCAGTTGATTCTGAAATAGGGTAGGACCAATTCAGTCCAGTGTGTAATTGAATACATTGAGCATGCAGAAGGAAGCAGGGCAAACTATACGTAGCGTAACAGGATGAACTTGTAAATTTCCAACTTGAGGTTTTGTGATGGCAAAATTAATGATTTATAAGCGGCTGACCTGGTTACTAGCAGCTAAGAGTAGCCTTTGAAGTCTAATGATGCTTTTCTATATGACATTGTATAATACAAGGGAATTCGTCAATGAGTTACTGGTATGCATGCTATATAGGATTATTTGTCTCTAGAAAAAGATAATGTTCAATGTTTTATGGTATGTAGACAATGCCAGAGATTTTATATTAGCTTTCTCATACTGAATTAATTTGTGATACTGGCAGGATGAAACGTGATCTCATGAAAATTCTAAACAAAGATTATAATTATGTTACAAGTTACAGTGAATATTCATTAATCCGCCCCCTGTTAATCCGCCAAACCTCTTTACCTGCTATTATTTTTTTAAACGAATTTAAATGTATGTCAGTAGTATACACATAATCAGTCATTCCACAAATTCACCATCTACCACATTATTCTTGAACCAATTAACTCCTAAGTATGAATTTTAGTAACAGATAATCAGCCACCTTTGATTTTCAAATATGGTAACTGCTAATAAGTGTTCTAGAGTTGGCCTTCACTTCTTTTCTATCATTTCTCTCGATCCCTTGTAAATTTACATAGAGTAGTTTTATCCAGTATGCTGAATGTCTAACTGTATCTTATGCTATAGTGAATGTACAATGTCATGAGAATACTGGATACCCTTGCAGTTAGCACTCAATTTATAATCCTCCATATCATGCATGTGTACCCGCCCAAATGCAGCTCTGACCATAGACACTATATACGTAGTATATAGTGTCTATGCTCTGACCAATTGTGGCGGAATAACGAATATTCACTGTATAACTGCATGGGTAATCATTGTTTCAAAGCCCTATGGAATTTTGCATGGTGAAACTAATATCTGTTCAACTGGCATGTGTCATGCACAGATGGAGGAAGGGATAGCTGGAGATCAGTAAATAATAGCTAGGGATGCATGTGTATCAAAATCTAATAGTGACAGTAGATATGTGTCTATATGTATATAAATGAAGTTTATAATTAATGATAATTTATGCTCCACTCAATGACATGTGTCTTGTTCTGGGAATGTATGCATACTGATACAATCATATACAGTCAAACCTCGCTAGTGAGTACACCTGGGGACCCTCCAAATTGCTACTCACTATCAGTAGTACTTGCTAACCATATAGATTAGTATTATGGGTTATAAGCTGGAGTATCATTTTCTTGTACTTCCTAACCAGGTATTGCTCCTTAACAGTGTTGTTACTAACAAGGTACTAATGAATCCACTAAATAGGATATCACAGTTGGGATATGATTGGTAGTAAATTCAAGGGTAACAATGTTTGCACTTGATCTCTCCATCCGTATAACCTTCAATTCATCCATATAAATGAAAATTTTCAGCACAAATCAGATCAATAACATGAGGCATTGATGCTTCAGTGTACACTATGATGCATGTATACATGCAACTAGTCTGGAAATAAATTTAAAAAAAATATTACATACATAGCTATAGATGACATGCATTTCTATGTCATAAATGTTCTCACATTATGTTTTGGCCAGAATTGCTGATATGATGAGAGCTGATCATGAACACCCATCACTGACTCATTTCTTCCCATCATGTGACATAACATAGTCTCAAGTTTGAATTAATACTATGTCATACTGTAGACGAATACTAATGAGTGAATGCAAGAAGTGGACTGTATTGATTACTTGCAGTACTGAGTGTGATCATCAACAGTCACACTTTGTGTATTCATTATGTTATATTAAGCTACCACAGCTTGTGGGTTCTGGTTTAGGGAATTCATCATTTTTGACTACCTTGTCTTCAAATAGAATTTATTCAAACGGTTGGCCATGGCGACCCTGTCTGGACAAAGATTCCATGCATGCTTGATAGTTCATATTAAAATTGGTTTGTATAATAGTCTGGTATGAAATGGAAAACGTGACAGGATGGTGCTATACAAAAAGTGCTCCATTTCACACATCAGCCATCATTGCTAGAATCATTCTTGTGTGTAATACAAATGCACTGAGCAGAAAGAATCAACCACAGTTTTCATGAACGAACTATGTAACACGTTCAGTGAAATTCAAATATTCTTAATATTCCTTCTACCAGGGCTATTTGCTTGGAAATGAGTTCCAAGTGGTTCATCTTCTTATTAGCAGGTAAAGGTTTGACTTTTAAGTTCAGTTCTTTGTTACATCTAATGCAAAGTCACAAGTTTATTCTTTCATGTTTTTTTCCACACACAGTGACTATTGCTGATGGTAGCAAGATGAAATGCAATCTTACTGCAATCGTGCGCAAAGAATATAGTCGTACAGTGGATAAATGGATAATCATTTTTAAAGCCATATGGAAATCTGGGGTGAATAATAGGTGTAATACTTGGGTGATGGAGGAAAACATTGCTGGACAGTGGCAAATAATAGATGATGATGAATGTGAGTATCATTTAATTGGCATCTGATTTCAGGAATACAAAATTTGTACTGCCTAGGAGATCCTTGGGAGTGAAATGACATATCGTTTTTTGATGAATTCATTTACTAGGTAGAAGTGCTAGGTCATGCTCCTTAACGACAGGCAAACAAAGCTGTGAAGATGGCAGGCCTGCATACAAAATTTTGAGGATATATGCTAGAAACTGTTGGTGTCAGTATTCGACTGCAAATTTCACAAGTGAGACAAACCAGGGATCACTCATTAACATTGTATTCACTGCATCAGTTTTAAATTTGTGTTTTTGTGCAGTTGCAAACATTTCAAGTTATAGGGGAACATGTCAGTGGGGTTATCTGCCTGTTCAGGGAAGAATGCGATATACTCAACTGTTACACACAGATTATAAAATATGTGGTCAGCACCTAACATGTTTGGATATTGTCAGCAAGCCTGGGCCAGGATGCTATTGCAAAGAAGGCTACAGACTGAATATCACTAGTGGAAGATGTGAAAAGGCTTCTGAATGCCCACCAATTAATCCTTTCAAATCACTGGACTTGAGTGAGTGTGACAGATTCATCATCATGATGACTCTGTACGTTGTGTTTAGCAATGATAATATTATTTGGAAGGATTTTACAGATGGATTTAATTGCATTTTATTTACATAACACCAAAAAAAATTAATAAAATTAATGATTATACAAAGTGTGGGATCTACCTCATACTTTAATCTGTGTCTGTCTTCTCAAACAGGTTAAATTCTAAATCAGATTCTGTGTTATCAATCTATTAATATAACATAACATGAGTGTTTTGAATCCTTGAATGTACTGGGCCTCTTCAGGATTTACACCACAAGATAAGCAAATTCCTACCCTTCATCTTTTAAAGCTGATGAAATGTGTATTGCATGCATGGGCATTC
The DNA here is from genome assembly GCA_963170055.1 of Halisarca cf. caerulea. Lineage (NCBI taxonomy): Eukaryota > Metazoa > Porifera > Demospongiae > Chondrillida > Halisarcidae > Halisarca > Halisarca cf. caerulea. Next base: position 1,198,318 of record CAUJGJ010000001.1, read on the forward strand.
ACTTCTATTGTCAATGTGAGCATATTCAGAAACTGTACATCGAATATTATATTATATATTTTCAAGTAAATATCTATTGGTGAGTCCAATGCTCAAACCTATTATAATATTTTTTCAGACATTGATGAGCTCTGCAAGTAATTCTTGTAATTTGTACTAGATAATCCTGCCACACTTGATTGATAGAGAATAATTGTAGTAACCTTCGCTTTGAAGAAAATTACAATGAATCAGATTAGCTATGTATCTGTATCATATAGATCACTGAGAACACTAGTCAAGCCACTAGCCCCGCACTTCTCCCTGGTTGTACTGGCAACTGTACCCATTTATAATCCTAAAAGGACTATATAATGCCCTTAAATAGGGTCCACATCCACAGATTGCGGATATATATTAGGGTAACAGTAATCTGAATCCATGATGATCCACAGCATACTTATGCACCTGCATCAATTAATCAAACTACAGTGACATTTGTCGATTGGTACTGCATGCAATAAATAGGTGATAAATATAACCATTTCTTACCTACTAGCATCTTCCAGTCCCACAAGCTCAGCAGAACCCCCACCACCATCATCATCATCATCATCATCATCATCATTGGGAGTGGACTGGACAGTGCTTATTGTTGTCATAAGTATGTTGGGTGTCTTCTTCATCGGTGGATTGCTTTTGATTGTAGTGATTTGTCTTGAATGCAAAAGAAGACGAAAACACTTAGCAGCCTCACTACAGTGAGTGGGATATTATGCTTTTCTTAATTACATGGAATCTGCCTGAACAAAGTAGGACGGAAATATATACAATTAGTATGAAAATCATGCCATTTTTATTGTTCTCATGTGTAGCCAATTGAAAGTGCAGTTCATCTCCAATCATTCAACCTCACCACATGGAACAGTTGGAACAGTCACTCATTTGCAAATGGTAATAGTACTGTAAGATAATAAAAATCCCAAAAGACCAAAGTTTCCATTCACTAATATAGCATGTATATTACTGAATATAACGTATATATATGTACTGAATATTACATTGGACTATACTCTCTGGCATTCTCACTCTCATGATCATTTACATAGCTAGACTGTCTACCACAAGAAGCCGATAAGTGGGAACTTCAGAGAAGTGACTTTCAGTTGGAGAGTAACATTGGGAGCGGTAACTGGGGAACAGTCTTCAAAGGAATCCTTAACTTTTCAGCTAGCTCTGAGGCAGTGAACAGGTACAAGATGCAAATGATGGCACAAGGAAAATCTGTTAACACTGTGGCTGTCAAAGAGCTAAAAGGTACACATATCACAGAACCTGGCCAATGTCACAGTAATACTTATGGCATAACTTGAAGTATGTCAGAGTAGCTGGCTATAATTAAGCATTGCCAAAAATTTTGAAAGGTTTATCTTATTTGCATTGAAAGAAGATTGAGATACGAATTACATTAATTTTACTCATAGCAATTTTTGATCAACTTAGTCTCTCCCTCCCCACTGCTCTCTCCTTCTATCCCTCTTTCCCTCCCTCCCTTTCCTTCTCCCACTCTCTCTCCCTCCCTACCCTTTTCTCTCCCTCCTTCTCCCTCTCTTGAGCTCTCTAATATATATATATATATATATATATATATATATATATATATAATATAATATATATACATATATTCAGTCTATGTAGAGCTAATCCCAGTCTAATCCTAGATTGTGTCTTTTTCAGATGTCAGTTTAAAAGATAATGTTGAGGCTTTTCTAGCAGAAATAGAAATGGTGAAGAGAGTGTCCGAAGGGAACAATTCCCATGTGGTCAAAATGGTTGGGTGTGTAACAATGTCCATCCCACTAGCCCTTATACTGGAGTATGTACCTCAAGGTAACCTTCAGGACTACTTGAGAACTACAAAAACAAATGTGGGTATATCTACTTCAATAATTGTAACAGTTGTTAATGCTAATTTTAATTATAAGTTATTATACTTCTTTCCTTCCCTTGACAGCAGCAGCATTGTCTTCTTAAGGTAGTTGAGAATATGTGTGAGAGTCCTGAAATAAATGATTTAGAATGGCCAGATAGTGTTGCCATACCAATAAAGAGAAATTATCCTGAAACAGAGGGTGCTCGGAATAATGATATAAATGAAAATTACATGTGGCATGATCCAGAGCAGCCTGCTAAGACAGACATTGAGTGCCCTTTCACAGAGACTACATTGATATCGTTTGCATCTCAGATTGCCAATGGAATGGTATGTGCCAAAGAATTGGTTTGTTAACTATACATGATATAATATATATACAGTGGAACCTCCAAATCAAGGACACTTTGGGGCCAGCATAAATCCAGCTGATTTGCTCTTTGTTATACATATACTGGGACTTTAAGCTATGTAATTTGTAGAGAGAGGTTAATTGTGTCCTTATCTAATTTATAAGAGAGTCCATCGTATATATAATACACACACATAATTGTACATAATATATATTTATATTTATGTATATATATATATATATATATATATATATATATATATATATATATATATGTATATATATATATATATATATATATATATATATATATATATATATAATGATTAATTTCATTCTCACTGATAGTGCTTTCTTTGAATATTGTGTATTGTGTGTGTGTTTGTGTGCATAAGAGTGTATGCATGGATTATATATTAGTTCATTTTTTATTATATGACGGTGCATCTGTATAGTGCATGTAACTTTGTGCATGTGCATACAGTGTGTAGGGTATCTCAGATTAATACTCATTATTATAGCTTACTATATATTGTTTTTCAGATAATAATTCTCTGTATCATGTATATGTATAATAATATATTATAATAATTTCATTTTCATAATAATAATAATAATAATCAGAGAATTGCCATTGCCATCCAGTGTGGAAATGCTGCCTCTGTTCTTGGATCCTGTGATGCATATGATTTTTGTGTTTGTGATTAGTATTATTTTGTTGGTTTGTGTCCAGTTTGTGTTTAGTCGTTGTAGTAATGTTAATCTGTTTTGAGCCTGTGTTTGGTAATTTGTGTTTGTTTGTGCTCAGTTTGTTTGTTCATTTGTTGTCTAGTATTATAACCTGTTTTGAGCTGTATTTAGTAATTTTTGTTTGTTAATAATAATAATAACAATATCAATAGTATTTTATTTACTCATCACTTTTTCCTGTATCTCATCATACAATAATAATAATAATTAATATACAGTAATATTATTATTTATTTATTTATCTATTTTCTTGCAATATAATTTTCGTCTGAAACTTGTAGCAGTATCTGTCTTCACTGGGTGTGATACATCGAGACCTGGCCTGCAGGAACATTCTAGTGGATGACAATGAAGTGTTGAAGATAGCAGATTTTGGTCTAGCAAGGAACACTGAAGAGTACATGTCTTCAATGAAGGACAAATTGCCTATTCGTTGGATGGCTCCTGAGACTTTTCTTTCTGGTACCTTCACTGAGAAATCAGATGTGTAAGTTAAGTCACCTTGTAAACCTCCATTGCAAATGTTGGCCTTTTCTGAATTATTATTATGGAAGGAGCTTTTAAAGGAATATGCAAAAACCACCTTAGGAGTTGTAGGGGTAAAAGTTGCATAAGTGCTGATAAGCTCCAATTTTGGCCTTTATCAGCTGAAAAGTGCATGTAATGATTTTGTATGCTGCCATTCTATGGGTATTATTTTGCATACATATTCAAATTTGGATATATGTGTAGTACATAATATAATCATTGTGTATAATGGATGTACAGTATATGAGCAGGCATTTCCCAGAAGTAGTCAAATAGGGTTGAAAAATATTTTATATTTTTTATTTATAATATTAATAATTATAATATGTGACAAACATTTAATTGGTCTTCATTTTCGGTTACCAACCAACTGCCGATGCATATAATACATGCAGTGTAGGACAGCTGGTGTACTTCATGTGGTCAGAATGATGCTATGATCCAACTGGTCAGTGTAGCATGATATTGGCCTCATGCTCTGTATACAGTAAATTTTCTATAAATATAGTTGTGCAATAATTTTACTACAGTATATATAATATGCTTAGTTTTAGAGTATATGTGCACAATAATAATTGCATAATATATATAGCCAGTATAACAGTCATTTTGACAAGTGGATGGATCTGGAGTATTCGAAG
>CAUJGJ010000001.1:1207500-1222500 GCA_963170055.1 Halisarca cf. caerulea
AAGATTGGTTGGATTTTGAAGATTACTAACATGCCACCATCTTTTGTTTCTCGTATCCTTGAGGCCTGTTGTACAAGATTTATCAAGAAATGGCTTAGAATGCCTCGTTGTGCTAACCCTGCTTCTCTGTACCTGTCTAGTCCCTCGGGTGGACTAGGTCTGCCTTCCATCTCCACAATGCACAAATCATTGCAAGCAACCAAGTTAGCTTCGTTGTCACAATCACGTGACCACATTGTGCGTGATCTTGCCTCCAAACATCTTGCCGGTCACCAACACCATCTGCCTGCTGAGACAGTCCAGGATATAGTTAGCTTTCGTTCAAATTCCACCAAATCACAAGCCAAGGCGGCTGTCAAGCGAAAGATCAACAACAGTGACAACCACGCAAGGTTTGACCAACTGAGCAGCCTAGAAATGCAAGGCCGTTACTGGCGGCAAGGATGTACTGATAACCACACTTTGGACTACTGGTCCAAAGCAGTTTGGTCCCTACCATCTTCCATTCTGAGTTTCGCTCTCAATGCCGCCAAAGATACACTTCCTCACAATTCCAACCTTGTGCGCTGGAAGAGGAATGTTTCCGCAAACTGCCAACTGTGTGGACAACTCCAAACCTTGCGTCACATTCTCAACGCATGTCCCATTGCCCTCAGAGAAAGACGCTATGATGCAAGGCATGATGCAGTGCTGGCAGAGATTTCCCGTTTTGTACGTAATTGCCTTAGGGATTGTGAGTGGGGTAATGACTACCACGTCACTGCGGACCTTCCAACCGAGGAATATAGACCACCCCATCATCTCTGCCCCACCAACCTCAGGCCTGATCTGGTGATCTGGAATGATGCCAAACGTACTGTGATGCTGATCGAGTTAACATGCCCTTTTGAAGAGAACTTTGTCGATGCAGCTGTGAGGAAACATGCTAGGTACCACGATCTCGCGACCATGGCCAGGTCAGAGGGAGTCCAATGTTCTGTTTGGCCCATTCAGATTGGGTCCCGAGGGATGATCGACACTGATAGCCTTGAAGACCTAATAAAATTTCTCCATCTTTCCGGGTCTGCTGTTTCCAGTTTTTTAGTGTCGCTATCCAGCATTGTCATCCGTGGTTCCTTTTCGATTTGGTGCTCGAGAAACTGCCCAAATGACTCCACAAATACTTAAACTTTAGTACTTGTTATACTTAACTCTTGCCTAGTATTTAGTATTACTATAGACCATAGCATAGCGTGTAGTAGTTGTCATATCTTATCATGTACTCCATAGTAGTTAGCTTCATAACATGTTTCAATATCTTTTTGCTAGTATATACATATATTTTCTCTCTCTCTTCATTCTAGTAGCCATTTTAAGTGTTTATTGTACCACATCATCTACTGAATGTGTTGGCAATCACTTTATTTAGCATGGCTCCTTTATTATTGTAAACATGCAAGTTGTTGTTTATAATAATGAAGTTGTTTAAAAAAAAAAAAAAAAAAAAAAAAAAAGTGTGTGTGTGTGTGTGTGTGTGTGTGACTACATTAAAACCATTCATTTTTATAAATTAAATGGTTGATTTAATCATGATATCTCTGGTGTACTGATCAAAATGGTCATCAAACAAGTACTGTGCATCACCTGTACTCAATTTTCTTATATATATAGGCACATGAATTGTTTCCAAAGAAGAGAGGAGGTTTGTATTGATAAGGGACTTAGTCTAAATAAAATGAGGATTTGAAAATATTTTTAGTAGTAGTAGAGTAAATGCTATAACAAAATTGGTCAAAATTATATATTATGAAAATCAGCAAAACAGATTCATCCCATGCGTAAAAATTGAGCATGTCTGACACTGATACTGCAATGAGCACTATAATTTTTTCATTACTAGCATGATTAGTATTATATTACTGAACAAATTTATATTACAATATTTTGCATGATCATTTGTCACATACAGTGAAATCTCCGATAGTGGATGTTCCAAAATTAGGACAATCTCATATTATACAAAGGACACACTGTTAGTTTGAGGTACCAAAATATTTTCTCCCTATACAGTAGTTCCAATACACTTCGGACTTCCCAATTAAGGACAACCTCCTTACAAAGGACCAAATGACTGTCCAAAAGTGTCCTTTATTAATTCAGCAATTCCACTGTATATATGCAAATTAATGTTCTTAGATTAAGTTATGGTGGAAATAGAGTATAATTATAATATTACTATGCTCAGAGTGGACAATTAACCAATGCATCACTTGCTCATTTATAGTATCATGTGATGCAACATAGTTGCAAGTGAAAATTAATACATACTGTAGACAAATACTAATGTGTGAATGCAAGATTCTGAAGTTGATGTTGGATTGATTGCCTCCAATACTGTGATCATCAACTGTCTGTGTTGGCTGGAGTTCATGTATTCATTATAATTATGTAATGTACAACATGCATACAGGTTGTTGGATCTAGTCTTAGCCTAGGGAATTCATTCCTTCTGACCACCTTGTCTTGGAATTGTTCATCAATTTATGGTAGTCATGTCACGACAAAGTGTCAATGCATGAAGATTAGATCACACTGGAATACAATATGAAATATAATTGCATAGAAGGCTCTATAATGTGTGAATATTAATTATCATGATATTATTATTATTATGCACAGCATGTTATTATTATATACAAGAAGCACCTTTCTTCACACATCAAAGGAAATTGGGTACAGAATCATAATTGGGGTGCACTATAAATACACAGAGCAGAAACTTTAAGGATGAAACATATTTTTATGTTCAATCTTTCTAAACAGTGAAAATTTTTAGTTTGTTTATTCTGTACACTGATCAGGGAGTTTTTGTGCTGACAGATGACTACCAAGTGGTTTATAATTGTCTGCTTATTAGCAGGTAAGATTAGGCTTGCAAATATTATATACTGTGACAGTAAGCTTGCTAAGTAAGTACCCTGGTTAGTGAGTACTCCTGCATAAGTCCTCCTCATTCTGTCCCCTCTTATGCATACAGTACATATATAAATCTGTCCTGATAGTAAATAACTCAGATAATAAGTTGTGATTCTTTGAGGTACTTGCTAAACACTTTCTACAGTAATATTGTGGGATGATTTGAATATGAAATTCAAAGATAATTCATGTTCTGTACAATAGCTAATAGCCTATATATAGATTTGACCTTCCAAGCTAAACCTCCTCAAATTTGTATGCCTTTTCAATGCTTATTACATAATACAGCAGTACAAATTTAAATCAAAAAGGTCACCTTGTTGTATTTTCTCACACAGTGACTATTGCTGATGGTAGCAAGATGAGATGTGATCTTACTGCTATTGTACGCAGAGATTATAGTCCTACAAAGGATACCTGGGTAATTGCTTTTAAACCCACGTGGAAGTCTCCTGTGAATAATAATTGCACAACTTGGGTGATAGTGGAGAGTATTGATGGACAGTCACTGGGGCAAATAATAGACAGTGATAAATGTGAGTATGAGTATGTAAGATTCATCAATTTTCAGATACCATTGATATAAATAGTTGTATAACATATATAATACCTTTAGATAAGATTGTCATGTACACGTCTGATAGTACGGTAAGTGATATACTTGGTTGATTGAGAATTAGTACTTTCACAGAAAACCTGTCTTGTGTATGTGAGATGTTTCTGGGTACAGCTTGCATGGAATTTGGGTAATAAAATTTCTAAATGTATGTGTATACATGCACACACATACATCGCTCCGCATACGTGTGCACGCATACATGCACACACATGCACACACAGGCACACATAACACACACACACACACACACACACACACACACACACATACACACACACACACACACTACACACACACACACACACACACACACACACACGCACACACACACGTACACACATACACACACACACACACACACACACACACACACACACACACATACACACATACACACACACATGCTACTGTACAATTAGTATGTCAAAAATGTACAAAATTGTTCTATTTACAAAAATGGGAGGTGGAAGAAAAATCTGGCTTTTGTTTAATATAGTACATATGTGTATGTTGTGTGCTGTACCCACCAATTAAGTGGAGTGCAATTTATCTTATAGTATATACAAATGAGCAGAGCGGGTATTGGAGGGTGCATCAAGAGATGTAAGGTATAGACAATGATTTAGTTAGAATCAAGACTGCCAGGAGCAAATTAAATGTACATGTATGTACGTATGCATTCACCTTATCCTATTGGAGTGTTAAATGGATTTATATTAGTATCATCAATATCATAACAAATTGTTGTCACTGCGGGGTTTCATCTGGGATGATTTTTCATCATATTTTTTTAGCATTACAATGCATGTCTGACATGTGAGACATGATCCTGTTTTTGATGTATGCATTATATTGATGTAGCAGCTAGGGTTAATTTCTTTCAGGGTAATGATCTGCACATGCTAATATATAACAAACATTAAACAATATTGGAAGGAGGCAGATATGTACGTACAGTATAAGGTATCCTAGAAGGCCATAAAATACATGCAGTGCAGTGATGTAAGGAGGTGCAGATATATGTGTAGTACCAGCTAGGGGTATACAACTAGGGGGTCTGGTTGTATGGTTTCCCAGAACAAGTTATTTTCCAAACTGTCCAATAATTATCTAGTCACATGCCACCAAGTCTGGATTTCCCACTGTTTTCATAACATTTCAGCAAAATTCGTAAACAGTGCTTGTTTTGATGCCAATCCTCGCCAATTTAATTGGATCCATGCACAATTGAACCAAATTTGCCTAAATCTCCAAAGAACCAAAACATGTTGATGCCCAATTTGACCTATTTCAGCCACACTTATCCTTTGATCGATGCATAAATAACAATTACTTGGAGGCTACAAGAGTGTGAAATAGTTACAGATTATTGTTAATTGTTGTTAGAGAATTAGAGGTAACAAATTTGGAACCTTTAATAGGAAGGGTGCAGTAGAAGCTGAGCTTGAATTGTTTACTGTTTAGATCAGCTGTGGTTTTGGAAACCCTTCAAAAATAATTGGACAGTTTAAAAAGTAACCCGTTCCAGGAAAATATGAATTTATAGGTTGACATTCAAGTAGAGTCTTCTCCATAATAATTTGCACTGCAGTTGGAATTTTTTGGGGTAGAAGCTGGAGAGTTTGGGGTTGAAGCTCCCCCCTCCACTGAATAGACCCCTGCACTGTGACTCATGCAGAAGAGATAGCATAATTATTCAGGTTAATATTCTTGTCTAATTCATTAAAAATAAAGAGGGTAATCTACAAAAAAACATTTACATATAACTCTTTCCCAATGGTATAGGGTATAGGGCATTCTTACTTAACCTGGGGAACCTTTAGCCAGAGGCTACTGTAAGTGGCACCCAGAAAATGCCAATGCCAATGTGTCAAATTGGGAACTGATGAAGATTTATGTAACACTTGCTAACCTGCATGCATGGAGTATATTATATTGATGATTGAGTGACCCTATATATAGGGCGGTCGGGTACATTTAGACTCTGCATGGCATACAGAATGTTTCAGGGAAACTGTATAAGCATTGCATGTTATTAAGTACATTACTGCCTTTGAAGATCGAATTATGCATGTTCATCTGTGTACATTAGGAGATGTTTGGCTGAGAACTTTTATCTTTACTTTGATGCCGAAATTTGTTTACTAGGTAGAAGTGCAAGCTATTGCTTCTTAAGGACGAGCAAGCAAAGCTGTGAGGATGACAGGCCTGTGTATAAACGTTTAAAGATTTATGCTCATAACTGTTGGTGTCAGTATTCAACTGCAACTTTCACAAGTGAGAAAGTTAAGTTAGGGATAATAATTAATGTAGCATTTGTATTATTATACAGTTTTTATTGTTCTAATTTTTAACTTTTTTGTGCAGTTGCAAACATTTTGAGTTTAAGGGAAAGGTGTCAGTGGGGCTATCTGCCTGTTCAGGGAAAAATGCGATATTCTCAAATGTCAAATATGGAGTACAAAATATGTGGTCAGCACACATCATGTACAGAATTTGTCAGCAAACCTGGACCAGGATGCTATTGCAAAGAGGGCTACAGATTGAATATCACTAGTGGACAATGTTACAATGCTTCAAATTGTCCACCAATGAATCCTACTAAATCTATGGATTTAAGTGAGCATGACAGATTAACATTCCTTTGTTGTACTTGATTAGAATCCAATTCATGCTTTCAAGTTTGTGCTGATCTTCTTACACAGTTAAGAATTACCCACACTCTTCCCTGACAGTGTATACTACCTACCATGGTTTTGAGTCTTCTCATGAAACTATACCCACGTGTACCATCCTTACAAAAAGTGTATCCGTAATATTATTACATTGTGTATGTATGGGCAATGCCATAATCAAAGTGCATGGATATACTGATAAGGGATTCTATACATATCGGAAAATTTATATCCATTGGCAATTATATAATACAATTTTTGATTGAAATTATATTACATATAATACGATAGAAATGAATGACCTCTTTAAGAAATCATATATTTATTTTCTCATACCCTCCATCACACTTGATAACATTACACATGGATACCGTTAGTGCAATTTACCCTCAAGGATATTACTATGATTAAACTATACTGCATAGATATGCTATAGATCACTGTGAACCCTATGTATGTATACGGGACTTGTATACCAATGAATTAAAAAGAAACATAATTATAATATAATATATATATATATATATATATATATATATATATATATATATATATATATATATATATATATATGATATATATATATATATATATATATATATATATATATTTCTATCCCAGTTCGTGAAAGATCAAAGGAAAAACTGGGCATGTATTGTAATTATCACCCACCCACGTATTAACTACCAGGTGTTAATAGAGTCAATTTGGTGTTGATGAAATCAATTCAATTTGCATGGGATAGAAGTTAGTTATATCCCAGTTCACTCACATGATATCCAGGTCATCGCCTGCAACCTCGGCCTTAGCTATATATGTTTGCAAACATCAAGGGCTGTGTCCAATGCTGTAGGTGCCAGTATGTAGTCTGAAATTTCGTTGTACTTTCAGATTCCAGAAAAAACTTAGGTACACTACATAACCATATACTGGGTGGTGTAGTTACTACAGATGTACATACGTACATATGTGATGTTCTGTATGATGTACAATGTCATCATATTGTATAATATTCTGCACCTGAACTGATCAATCAAAAGATATGCAGTCATCTGTTGATAATAAATGGAAACGAATGTAACAATGTGAATTACAACCTTTTCCTCCTTAGCCTTAGCAACATCTCCCAGTCCCACAAGCTCAGCAGTACCACCATCACCACCACCATCATCATCATCATTGGAAGATGACCAGACAGTGCTTCCTATTGCTATAAGTGTGTTGGGAGTCTTCTTAATCGGTGGATTACTTTTGCTTGTACTGATTTGTCTTGAATGCAAAAGAAGAAAGCACTTAACAGCTTCATTACAGTAAACATGATGATTAGATCACAACATTTGCATAAAATTGTAATCTGCCTGCGTGAATAGTAGAACATGCATATATTATTTATAAGCATGCAATTTTTATATTCCGGCGATCATAGAATGTATCCTGAGTGCTCTTTTCACTTGCAGTCATATGAGGGTGCATTTTACCTCCAATCATACAAACTCATCGCATGGATCAACCAAAACCTGCACTCAAATGCAAATGGTATGCAAGTTTAAATACAGATCCTAAAAATTGGAGTGCTCTTTTGGCATACCACATCAAGAAATACATAATGATATTATTTTGTATACTTTCTGTCATTTATGTAGTTTGACTGTCTACCACAAGAAGCTGACAAATGGGAACTTCAGAGAAGTGACTTCCAGTTGGAATTTAACATTGGGAGTGGTAACTGGGGAACAGTCTTCAAGGGGATCCTTAACTTTACAGCTAGCTCTGAGGCAGTAAACAGGTACAAGATACAAATGATGGCACAAGGAAACTCCATTAACAATGTGGCTGTCAAAGAACTAAAAGGTACAGTACATGCACTTGGAGGTATCACAGAACCTAATGTATATGTTCATCGCATAACTTTTAGTATTCCAGTATGTATAGCTGTTCAGTTAACGTTATGCTGGTAATACACTTCATGTGAGGATGATGCAAAACAAAATGACGGAATAGGCATTAAATAGTACTAAAGATAAGATAATACACATAACATGTGTACATCACTAATATAAGATAGCAACAATTATAATAATATTCATAGTAATAGTGATAATAAAAATGACGATAATACAACACTATATAAATACAAAAGCAGCATTAGCAATAGAAATAATACTAACTGTTAAATTAGCTAGAGAAATGAGATAAAATAAAAATGTGCTCGATAAACCAAGTTTGAGTCTGGGAGAGTTGTCATGGCATCAACAGAAAGGAACCAGAGTACATAGCAAAGGGTTTGTGCTCCATGGTTTCAGACTTTATATAGATTGGTTTTGTAGACTCAGCTGACCTTGGATCAAATGTGCCACATGCAGGGCTTAAAGGCAACAAAACAAGTATGCATAATCCAGATATGAGTACTCTTTTGCTGTACACGTGGTCCCACTCGCTTCTTTGGTATAGCTTCTGATCATGACCTGTGGGAGCCACAGTTGATGTCAGAACATGTGACCTACTACCAAGGCACCAGTGTCATGTCACCATGCAGGACATTTCCTATTAGACTTGTACAGACATATAGTGGCTCCAGTCTGTTTGGGATGGTTAATTGTTGAAGCCTAGGAGTTATGGATGAGGTATGTTGCAATTGTTTATGATATCAGCTGATTTGAGACTCTTTCTTGACTGGAACTTCAATTCAGATCATAATACCCAAGCTCATCTGCAGGATGACCACAGGAGGTGCTACGGGATGTGTGGCTGGCAAATATGGGCACACACGTGTAGGCCAATGGCTATGTGGATAGCTTCATAAGATAGTGAAGACTTAGAGAGGAGATATTGTACTATCGTGAACCGCGAACACTTGAACAATTAGTAACTTTCCAAAGAATAGCAATCACTAACAATTTCACTACTACTACACACTTTCCTAACCTACACAAAACTGAAAAGAACACTGCATACACATACTCACATCATACACCACTAAGTGATAAAACCTAATACAGGAAATCAAAATGACCAAATACTACAGATATAATAGGAAGAGTATTCACTAAAATTAATATATAAAATAACTAGCTTAGTGTACTACATTCAATCTGTGTAAGGTAACTATATCCTAATCTAACTCTATAGTTGAAACAATGTCATTTAATTTTTAGATGTCAGCTCACAAGAAAATGTTGAGGCATTTCTAACAGAAATAGAAATGATGAAGAGAGTGTCCGAAGGGAACTGTTCTCATGTGGTTAAAATGGTTGGGTGTGTAACAATGTCCATCCCACTAGCCCTTATACTGGAGTATTTACCTCAAGGTAATCTTCATGATTACTTGAGAACTGCAAAAGCAAATGTGGGTATATCTCCTATTCTACAGTTGTGATTTATGCTAAGTTGCTAATATAGTTTTTTCTTTACCTTACCAGAATGGTATTCTAATGGTAGTTGAGGATACCTGTCCAAACATAAATGAAGCAGTTGATTTTGTCTGTGAAGATTCTGTCCCAATACAGACAAATGATTCTGATATGGAGGACGTTTGCAATTATGCAATAACTAAAAAATGCATGGATACCATGTACCATAATCCAGATCAGCCTGCTAAGATGGACAAGAAATGCAATTTCACAGAAACTACCTTGATATCATTTGCCTCTCAGATTGCCAATGGAATGGTATGACTGTAAGAGTAACTCACATACACCAACCCTCATTTATAGTATTGATATATAGCATGTATGCATATAGATACATACATATGTTGGTGGAATTTTTCATTGTTATTAGAGTATGGCCCTGCTTGGTAGATGCTCTAAAGAATTCTGTGATTAGTCAAAGTGTGCTGGGGCACTAGCTGACTGTTCTATCCTTTTCATTATATCCATTTTATTTTGGACATGAATATAATACTATATTAATGCATGATTTATGGAATGGACTATAATATTATTTATTTATCTATTTATTTATCTATCTATCTATCTATCTACTTATCTATCTATAAATTCATGAGTGCACGTGTATCAGATTCTTTTCAATACTTTGTCCGAAATATGTAGCAATACCTGTCCTCACTGGGTGTGATACATCGTGACCTGGCTTGCAGGAACATTCTAGTGGATGACAATGAAGTGCTGAAGATAGCAGATTTTGGTCTAGCAAGGAACACTGAAGAATACATGTCTTCAATGAAGGACAAATTGCCTATTCGCTGGATGGCTCCTGAGACCTTCCTGTCTGGTTCCTTCACTGAGAAATCAGATGTGTAAGTTGATCATTTCATACACCTCCATGGGTAAATGGGTGGGACTTATTGTGGGACAATATGAATTGCTCTTAAAGCATGTATATAGAAAATGTAACATGCATGTGACTCAGGAAATATTTCAGAGGTATAGATTGAATCTATACTGTATATCATAAGATTTTATGTTCTGTGTACAGTACTTCCAGTGAATGAGCCATGTAGTATCACACATGCTTTCTATACAGTTTTATTTGTCTGTAGATAATAAAGCATAATTATATATTCATGAATGCAGTTTAACGAGGGATTTCATTTAGTAAACTGTTTTTAGAAAGGGTGGAAGGCTCTCCCCCTAAATCATGCAGTCTTCAGTTTTTCATATCACAACATATCACTCAAATATAACATGCCATGTGCATATGCATGTGTGTTCTCAAATGATCATTTTTCTTTGTACTACTCTTCATGGATTTATGCACTATAGGTGGTCATTTGGAGTGTGTCTTTGGGAGATATTCAGCTTGGGTTAGTTCACAACCAGCTTGCACAATGGATACATGCATTCATCATGATAACACTATACATGTTATCATAGGTGATTCTTTAATGACGTGCATCATGCATGTGTATGACATTGTGTAATATTATAATAATTTATATAATATATAATATAATATAAATCTCTCACAAATTAATTTGTGAAGGCCTTCAAATTCATATCATTGTATGCAGGTACCCTTCCATACAAAGACCTTGAAAATACCACCATTGTCCCAAAGATACTAGGGGGATACAGGCTCCAGCAACCGTACATGTGTCCTGATCATGCGTAAGTATCAGCTAATATCTCATGCAAGGGAAAATATTGTTTTTGAAAAAAAATTAAGTATATTATACATTTTTGTGTTATTCTTGAAGATACACAGTTATGATGCAATGTTGCGAAGACAACCCAGATAAGAGACCAACTTTTGCAACACTTAGATCTATATTTGACGGCTTTGTTTCTTCTGGAACAGATACTGAGTACCTTCATCTGGAGATGGTTCAATAGCACAGATTTAGACACACCTCTCGATTCATGCTTTAGTACATGCTGTGCATTGTCATTGTTAGCCACGTGTATTAAATGCAGTATACTTCACCTTCTTAGTGACAGGATGTAATTTTATGAGTATATACAATAATATGTACGACTGTATAGGATCTTATATTGACATAGGCAGACTTAGGGCTATACATGGGTATAACAGAGAATATGTGAGCGATTTGGGAAATCATCCATTTCATATGGCTTGAGATGCCAAACTGAGTCGATCAGGTTGGACTCAGCGAAAAATCTGTTAAATACATTCTGAAGTAGCTAGTTTAGTCTTGTTTGTAAGTGGCTTTGAGGAGAAGCTCTTCTATAAACTACAATCTACCATAGCATTCTGCATGGTCAAAACGAGCCTCTATATTGCCACTATACATCAGGCACTATACATCTTCTTGTAGTACACCTTCGGCTGTCAGCTAGGATTGAAGGTGATATCACTGAAAGCTAGCTCTTGTGTATTCTAGAAATGACTTGATCTTTCAGGTTGATGTGGTGAAACTTGGGGGGTTGTGTGTGTGTGGTCCAATCTTTCTTGTTTTTGAAGCATAGGACAAGCTAAGGTTTAACAATGATGGAGTTGAAAATTCTTTCACACAATTACTATTATATAACTGCACACATAAAATATGCACTCACAATCGGAAGTTAGTGGTCTTCAATGCCAGACTTGCTAGATTGCAAGTATGTAAGGCCTAAGGCTTGCTAAGATTGCCACAATACAGCAGAAAATACACATAATTTGGCACGTACGACGCTTCATTTGTGCATGATGCAACTTCGATAATTGATTTTTACCAGTAAATCAGGCTGCATTGGAACATGAAAGTTAAAGCAGCATTACAAACAAAGCTGGTTAAATCTGATTAAATTCATATTATATACATATTATTATGCTGACACAATATGGAGTAGTTGTAAGAGGTCTTAAGGTATACTATAAACATGTGTGTATATATGAGGGTGAACTGGCCTAGAATTAAATTATTATGTCAGAGTTTACACTGCACGAGAGTGAGGTCATGTGTGTGCATGTATATATGCATCCATGTGTGTGTGCATGTGTGAGTTGTACATGTGTGTATATACGTGTGTGTGTGTGTGTGTGTGTGTGTGTGTGTGTGTGTGTGTGTGTGTGTGTGTGTGTGTGTGGCTTGTGCATTTCTTTAAAGAACTAAGAAAACCGATGGGTAAAAAAACACTGGAAACACTATTATTTTTGATCGATGTGAATGGTGAGCAATTGTCTGATGGCAAAGACAGGTTAGTTTGATGGAAACGACACTTTGAAGACATACTGAATATGAGTTCGATCCTCAGTATACTGTGTATTCTAACATTGGCCTTTCTATATAGTACTGAGTAGACTAATGGGAGAACTGAGAGAATTGACCATGCATGGAGGAAGTGAGGAAGGCAGTATAAAGAATGGTAAAGCAGGAGGTCTGGTGATGATGGGATATGCATGTAGCTGTTGAAGTATGGTGGGGAAGTAGTAATTAACTGGTTAATTATTTGAGGTTTCAATTATATAACTGAGGTATGGAGGAAGAAAAAGGTCCCAGAGGACTGGAAACAATCCTTTTTAGTGCCTTTACATTAGAAAAAGGATGGGAAAAATTGTGATAATTACCATGGGATATCACTTCTCATGTAGTGTTCCAGGAAAGTTTTATGCCTTTTAGTATTAAATCGTCTTGTAAGTATTATAGACCCCCAGCTGCGCAGGAAACGTAATGTGGTTTCAGGAAAGGTATACGTAGAGGTATACTATAGATCAAATTTGGGTATCTCGAGAAGTCCTTGAAAAGGTTAGTGAATATCGGTCTTCGGCACTTCGAACTGTGCTTCGTGGACTTCGTGTGTGGGTGTGCATGTATGTATAATAAATGTGCACCCATATGCATGTGTATGTGTGTGCACGTGTGTGTACATATGGCCAGTACGGTGGGTTAACTTGTACTTGCGATCGTGAGAATAAATCTAATTACAGATTACCTTAATTATCAATCCGTTATGTAATAATTATAGATGAAACAAATGGTGACACAGAGGCCATTCGCCTTTTCATGCATCTAGTAATAATTTCAATACTAATCTCAGACTAATGAGCCCGAAAAGTGTGCATGAGCAGAAAACAATTAACTTCCAACATCTCCATGGTAAAGCATAATCAACAGTGCCATAATACTATGTGTGTGCATTTTCTCTTCACATTATAAGTGAAATCAAATGGTATTGCAAGGAGGTCCAATGAAGCACAGTAACATGCAACATACAGTACTTGATTGATCATGACACAATAGTATATATAATGTAATGACACTGTAAAAATGTCTACGCGTAAACGGTTATAAGAACCCAATTGATGTATTATAACATTATGGCTGTAAATTACATATAGTCAATGTGCATACAGTATTATCTATAGATTCTCCATTATATACTTTTCATAATTGAAGGTAGGTACAATAAGTTTATACATAAATTTGGAGGTTTACGGTATTGTGTAAACTACCAAATTTACAAAAAGTCTAGAAAATATAGAAACATAAACACTACCTTCATGATTAGCCAACTACTATGTTTTGCAAAGTCTATCTATTTAGTATCACAGAGGAGGGCTACTCCCCTCAGCACCCAGTGGTCAGGGTGCTGTGCTGTCTTCATCAGCAGAGTAGTGATGTAGGTCAGGTCTGTGCGACGAGGCTTCTTGTATACCGGACACTGGTAAAGCTTTGGGTCTTTCATTGCCAGGGAATTGACGGCATAGATGTGCACCACAGGGAGGGGACAAAAGAGGACCTTGTTTGTTGGCTCAATGAGCTTTATGTTCTTCTTGTCCCATCCTGCTCCATCCAAGAATAATCCGTAGACATACACACCTTCATCAGGTGAGGATGTGATGTCATCCTTCATCAGTTTCGTGACATCATTGTGAAGGACAACACTGTCTAGAGCCCATCCTTTGTGAGCACGGGTAACTTCCTGAAATGCATATAATTAGGCATACATGATTAACAAACATTATTCACAGCAATGCATACTTAATTTATACGATACACTCAAATCCAACTGCTGATGTATGCAAATGGCACATATTCACATAATGAAAACTCACACAAACACATACGCGTGGGCGAGCATGCACATGCACACACACACACACACACACACACACACACACACACACACACGTAGATACGTGTGACCTAGAGTAGACACACATATCACTGATGCAAATATGCATGGGACAATATTATAATACCCCTTTCACATGGACTAATCCGGATTCAATGCGGATTGGGGATAATTCGGATTAGCTGGATATGCGCATTCACATGGGTTGAGGGTTGATTGTGCAAAGCGTATGAAGATGGTGTCTGAGAAGAGTCGGCGATTTTGTTTATGCACT
>CAUJGJ010000001.1:1227500-1267500 GCA_963170055.1 Halisarca cf. caerulea
TCAATAAAAGACAGGTAATCCTGTACACTCTTGAAGATGCCAATAGTGTAGCCTTTGTAGAACTTGAAGTTGCTCTGAAACATGTGCTCACCAAACCACACCTGAGCAGAAAGATACAATATAATGCATTAAATCTACAGTGTGGGCATTGCTATATGCTAAATCTGACCTTAGCATAAGTGTTCAACAATCGCTTGTCGAAGTCATCTGTAACTCGTCCTCCGTAGTGAATCTCACCCAACATGTACCGAACAGTGGGCCATGACACACCCTGTAAGTAGAGAGAAGGGTAATACCAGTAGGCATCCTATTTCCAAACTGTCTACATTTTAAAGAAAATTTCAAATTGCAGTGGAACCTCCGAGTACAGGTCACTTTGGGGACAACATTGTATGCATTGTAGGAATTATACTGGGACAGCAAGTTATGTCCCCTGTAGAGAAGTTTATCATATAGTGTCCTTATTTAATTGGGAGAGTCCACTATCAGAGGTTTCACTGTACTTTGATTTCTACTGCTTATTCCATTGGTGAATATCACCGAGAAGTCAATATACCTAAGTGTGTATGCACATAAAATTAGCATAATGATATGGTTTCAAAAGACAAACATACACAGCTGTGAGGGCATTATCCTCAAACTGTATGCTTCTGCAACAGCCATAGCAAATACTACTAGATAAGGCCTGAGTGGCAACAACCTTGACTGGCTAGCTGGGCAAACCTGGGGAGCAAGACTAGTTTATTCAAGTACAGAGTTTATGATACATGGGACATATGGATTTCTGCATAAACACACCTTCTTCAGGTCAATATCATCAAGGTGGTTCTGTACAAACTGTATCATGGATGACAGGTCTCCTTGGTTGAACTCGTACGGTATGTTCCATCCCAGTGGACCAAACTTCCTCCTCTCCTGCACTGTAGTGTGGACGAATGCTACACCATACAACATCGGCTTCCACTGAGGAAGGTTGCTGATCTCCAGTTGCTCCTGAGAGACGTTGCTGTAGGTGCGTCTCAGACCAGCCTTCACTCCCTCTGGGGGCTCACATGTGTACTTTATACAAGCTTGAAGAAAGTTGATGGGGAACTTGTCGTGCACTTCTGTAGTGACCCATAGTCGGAAGGTGTTGTGAACATTCTCATTCTCAAGTACACACTGCAGAACCTCTTCCAGGAAATCCAGACACAAATGACAGTTCTGAAGGAGAACCCATCCTCCTTGACTCTGATGCTTCTGAAGGGCATTGCGTGCATGAATCTCCTGACCTTGTCCCATTGAAATGGGTCGGAATTCTACCACAAAAACAAGATTTATCAATTCACTCTATACTGTATGTACGTATACGTAAATAGTAGAAACAAACAACCTACCCAATTCCTTCTTCTTGGAGAGGGCATCAATGGCATTGGTAGGATCTGATCCAAGCGAGAGGAAGCAGATCATCGGGACTCGATTGTTGGACTCCTCCCACATGACCTCCATGTCCAGGATCACACCTTCTGCGTACTTCTTGCCCATGGTCTCTGCAATGTACTTCTTAGCCTGAGGGAGCACACGATCTGGACACCACGATCTGATCATCAGGAGCTTCCTGAACGTGTCCAGGGAGTTGTTGTACCCATCAGGGATGATAGATTCCTCAGGGATGTCAGAGTCAAACCAAGTTTTCCAAGCCTTGTCATTTCGCCCAACCTTTAGTAGAGAAGTATGTAATAGCAAAAAGTGATATATTCCCGAGTATGGCTAGATTGAGCCGAAGGAAGCATCTGAAAGGGGTACTGTCATAGTCACACATGCCGTATGGACCTAAACTTTCGCGGTTGCGAAAGTTTGAGGATTTTTGCAGTTTAAACGTTCACGGATGCCCATTTTGAGGAAAATTTCACAGACAGCTCATGCATTCCATGCATATTTTATTCAATAAAAATAACCACTGAGGCAACTGACGAAGAAGCCCGCCGACATTAGCAACATAACTACTGTTAATTTTATTGCTCCTGTCGTTTGAGAGTTCATCACACAAGAAAAATGATATCATAATTAAATACAAAGTTCATCACACCAGTTCAGAACCAAGTAAAAAGTCCTCCAGGTAAGGGAAATCGGATGACTGATCATCTGCAGATGAACCTCGTGCAGATTTCTTGTCGAAATAGTGTAGGGTTGACATAGCAGTAGTAAAACGAACGGACATTGTCTGGAATGGCAAGACAACACAAATAAATCTCAGAATCCTGCTGCTGTGTGCTTATGACAAAGAAAATAGTCAATGGAGCAAAGGTACTCTGAAGGAATTGTGCAATCCGTTTACTTTTTGACTCCACAAGAACGGAAGACAATGCTGATTTTCGCGGATGCCCACTGATCCACGAAAACTGCAAAGGTTTCTCATTTAAATAATGGGAGGAGGTGAAATTGTGATGAGGACAACAAGAGACTATAGTTTGGACACTGATTCCAGGTCAGTGTGCAGTTAGGTCACAAGCTATGATGATTCGTGTTCATCACATTAAACTATCAGGTGTGTGATGAGCAATAATTTAAAAAAATGTAGCAAGCCAAAATTCAAAGCAGATGTGACATGTATATGTAGGAAACACATGTACGTAGGAACACAGAGGATGTACAAGACTACAATACAGCCTGCAGCAGCACACACTAATCAAAGCAACCTCAGACAATGAGAATCGTATAATGTGGAAAAACTCCAAAACGTTGGTGCATGTATCAAGCTAATTCACACTAATATTACTGTAAAACACACAGATATGTAGCACAAACTCTGGTTATGCGTACATATATCTGTACCTGAGTAAGGATTTCAGAAAACTGAGGAAGTTTGCTGAGCTCCACTAGATTCAGCCAAGTCATGTCTGTTATCCATTTGCTTGACTTGGGAGGACAAGCGTTCAAGTCCAAAGCAGCACCACCTGCAAGAATGGATGGAGAAAATAATGATATGCACTTTTATGAGTGCACACTGCATGCACAAGCAGATCATTGCAGGCAATTTGTGTATGTATGTACATACTGTACAGTCAAACAATAGGCTCACCTTTGATAAGGGTCTGGAACTCCTGATGCTTCACCTTCCCAGACTGCATATCAATTTTGAGGGTGAGGAGCAGAGTGAAGAGGAACTTGTGGCTTTCGTACAGACCACGTCCAGTGTATTTGAACACAGCAAACGTGAGATACTCAATGATGTTGTTGATCCTCTTTTGCGTCACTGGAGACTTATTAGACCTGAGAAATATAGAACACATAATATGTTTACTATTATACTCAGACTTGCAGTGCACCAAAACATCACATATTATGTAGTTTAACAAGTATGAGATACAAATGTACAAGATAAGTTAAGCACGCACAAACTGGTATACCTTATTCATGTCTGTGTACAGTATGTAAACATAAGGCATGATAAATGTGGCAATAGATACGTAGAATACTGTACAGAATAGAGGCATACCTGGCCATCGAGAGGTCAAACACTCCCAAGAACTGCTGTAGGGATGTCTGGTACATGACATTAACGAGAGACATCTCGACAATGAGGAAGTAGAGGACCGAGCCTCGGGAAGCAACCGGTCTGAATTCTTCTCTTGCTTCGTTTATCTTGGTTTCAGTCTCTGATGCAACCACAAGTTTTTGTGTGACCTCCTGAGCTGTTTTCTTAGTTGTGGTTAAAACAGTAATCAGAGATTCGTCATCCACAAGTGAACCTATAAAGAACACAAAATGCTGATGCGTACTTCCACCATTTACATATGCACACATGTACGTAAGTGCATACTGTATTGTATGTACGTATGTACGTACACGCACAAGGTTACTTAATGTACCTTAGAAAACTGAGTTTTACTAAAATAGTCAGATTGGGCAGAAGTAGACACACAGGCAACAATTCAGACAATATTGATTCACATTAAAGCTATTGCCATGAATATCTATACGTGCGGGGTGTAGGAATTTGCAGTGTGCACTCAGTCCAACTAACTCTGTCTAGCCCTATACCCGTCTAGCCTCATGTATGTATAGCCCTATGCCTGTCTTGCCCTTTGCCCATCTAGCCCTGTACCTGTTTTACAACTTACCCTTGTTCCAAGTGTTTTTTGAGGATCCTTTTTGGTAAATCCTTTTTGTGTGGTCCTGTGTCAATCCTACATCCTCTTACCATTTTAAAATGGTTTTTATGCACTCTACTATATATTATGTAACTTTATGCTTTAGTTAAAGAGCTCTAATTTTTTCCTGGGTTTGTGTCTTAGGGTGGTGCATAGGCACCCCAGGCACCACCTAGGATCTGCTTCTGCTTTTATGCCCTGTAATGTACGTATGTAGTTGGAAAATGGCATATTGGACAACCAAAATACTCTGTTCTACAGATTTCCTTGTATACAGAGAACAGCTTCAGTCTTCAGACATTTCCCATGCACATTTTTAAAGGATTCACCGTATTTTCCATTTCCCACAAGATCGTACAAGAATAAAAATACATCACACAAACCTTTTGTAGTTGTTAGCCTGTGGAGAAGATTGTCTTCCAGTTCCTTCATCTTTTTCTTATTTGCGGTGACATCCTCCATCAATTTGGTTCTTTCTGCTTCGAGCTCGCACTTCTCCGTGAGAATGACACGTCCCAGCAACTGGTCTTCAAGACCCTTCATGGTGACAGTGAAGTCAATGATACTTGTTCGAGCACTGATCTCAGGAGTGTATGACGGGTTGGGGAGTTTTGTGGTGACGTAAAGCACAAATCCTTTCATCACATCAACTTCCTTGTCACCAACTTTTACCTGTAAAACAGGGAATAAATCACATCAGATCAGAGTATTGCAACAAACAAAGTACCTATTCACCTTTAACATTGAACCACTTTTGATGAAGTTCTTTTCGAGAACATTGTCTAGACAAGGATCTAGCTCTTCACCAACGTCCTCAAGCAGGATGGATCTTCCAAGGGACAGACAGTCCTCCAAGTGCTGCCGGAAGTACTTGTTGTTCAGGTTGGTGATAGTTAGTTCTGAACCCTCTCGTTTCTTGATCCAGGCCTTGCCCTGGCCTTGGGGGTCGATGAGAAGTGGATAACGTGTGGCTTTAGTGACAATGATGCCATTCTGTATGGAGAGTTCATCGTTGGGCAGCCCTTGTAGATTCCATTCACCTACCTGTGTGGTGGATGAGTTGACATGAATATACATATTGTTTATAGTACAAGACATCAATCTGCAGTAATGTATAAGTGGTCTACTCACTGTCACTGGATCCGTAAGCATTTCGTTGATATTAAGGCTGCTTGTGAATGGAACAGATCTCAACTTCAATTCCTTTTTCCAGCTCTCCAGTAACACACTGCGGAACTCTTGGTTGAAGGGACCAGAATAAGACAAGAAAGCCGAACCGAGAAGCACGTCACCTACAAGCCTGAGAAAAACATCAAAAATCAGTATATACACATGTAGAGCACGATCTTGCTACTTCTGACACAAATGTAGACAGATGAAACCAACAAACCTTCCCAATTGAGCTTCAAACTCTTTACTCTGTTCAGTCCACCTCTCCTTCTCACCACTGAGCCCACTGATGAGAGCCTTTGCTGCTTCCATCCTCCTCTTACAGGAGTCAGCATCGTCCTGCAGAGTTTGTTTCTCCGTCATTGCTTTCTCGTACAGCTGCCTCACCTCGTTCAGTTCTGCTTCCTTTGCATCTAGTTCAGCCTGGGCTACAGCCAGCTCACCTTCAGCACGTGCTAGTTTGCTCTCTTGAATTGCCAAGTTGGCCTTGAGTGGCAGCACTTCCTTGTTAACTCCATAGAAGAAGGACATTGCCTTTGTCCAGGAACAGAGACCAGCAACATCACCACACACCTGAAGAATGTGGTACCTGACTATTGGAATACAGATGGATAAAAGGAGAACTTCATGGTTGACTTACTCTTTTAGCAGTTTCAAGATTGTAGTCCTCCATTTCAAAGTATGGTTGCATTAGCTCAACCATTTCTTCGTTAATGTTGTCCTTAGCAAAATTCTGGAGACCGGAAAGGAACCCTCCCTGAGCCATCATCTTTAGAGACTCGGGCCACGAAGGCTTGGGTCCTGGCTTGTCAGGATCAAGGGTAACTGGGTCAATCTTCTTCTGAAACAGGAGTAGCACACAGTCCATGATCCTCATGATGAGATGTGGTGGCTTCCCAAGTTTCCTCACAGTGGCAATGTGAGCAGGTTTGATAGTCTGCCAAGACAGCGTAAACACAGGATATGATTTAGTTAAACTGCTTTCGAAAGCGAATTAACTACGTAAATCGCTTTAACACATTTACAACAGCCTGAACCAATTTCAAAGGCGATTGGTACTCAATAGTGTAAACGCTTTAAATCACTTTGAGAGATGTTTATCCCCCCCCCCCCACCACCACCACCAACAACAAAAAAATCATCCAAGATAAAAAACCTGATATTACAGCACGTCAAAATTAGATATAAATGTACAGAGTATTGTACACACACACACACACTTCTAGTAGGTGAATACAAGGGCTATTTCAAGCCTGGGACATATATGTACTTTAGGTTGTGATGGCAAGACTGAACACTCAGGTTATGTGGCACATGGAGCCAAGGTTCACATAAAACAGTACATGAGCAAGATTGGAAGTACTAGGTGGATCGAATGTGCTTAAAAAATGTGATGCATTTGTGCTTATATCACTCATACTACATAACTGGAAATATTGGTGGAAAGAAAATTTGGCAGTTTTTGGCTTATAGAGGCATTGGCAGATATTGACTGTTGGCCCGCTTAGGTTATAACTATATTCATAGCCACAGTTACTAAAATTGAGTTTTTTGACCAACTGTCAAGTGAGGATGAAAAATTTCCCAAGATTTCTGCTTGCTTTACAGTTGTATTCTACATTTGCTCTCAGTTCTCTAGAGACACCTAGGATAATCTACTACATTTGTAGAGTAAAAGGGGAAGTGCCTTATAAGTGGCTATTCACAAACACCAACTGCGCAGGAAAGTTAGTCTTGTACAGAAAAAAATTGGTGGACATTATGTTGGCAGTACTCGATCAAACCGCCAGTCTGTCAAAATAAAATGATCGTCAATATTTCTGGTTATGCAGTACAGCAGATTGTTTGCCCCTAGTTAAGCGAACAAAATACCGGCCTACAAGGTGCATAAACATAATATAACAACCCCTCTCATGTACCCACCTGAAGAGCAGCTTCTGCTTCTTCAAGGGCAGGTTTTGCTTTTGCAAGTTTTCCCTCTGCCACCTCCTTGTCCACCTAGGAAACAGAACAGCTACCTTACTGATGTGTATCCCGTCTGCTATATCAAATCATGTAACCATAGATCTATGATACAACTTACATTAATGGCATCAACAATAGCTTGTGCCTTGTCTTTGACCACCTGCACACCAGCCTTGACCTTCTCAGCAGCTTGTGCCTTTTGTGTCACCTCAGCCAACACCTTCTCTGCCTTAGCATTGGCCACAACTAGCTCCTTCTCCTTCTCGACTAGCTCCAGGGACAGCTTGCTCACTGATTCACTTGCTTCAATCAGCTTATCAAGGCCTGTATGCGTTGAATATAAGACACACAAACTGTATGTGTGCAAGTGTCATACATATGTACAGTACATGCTACGTATAGCCATACCACACAGTGCATGGAGGCAGACGGATTGGTTAACAGAAAAGAGTTCATAAACACTGACCGGTTATGAAAATGCGTACAAACTTCAAATAAAAAATCTTCAAACAATAACTAACCATCATTCATCCTTTTTGCCAGGCCTCCTATCTGCTTCTGCTTTTCAGCATAAATCACTTTGTATCCAGAGAGAAACGAGAGGTATGACTTGGGAGTAACATGTGCCGTTCTTCTGAATCGCTCAAAATAATTCACACATGTCTCAGCTACAAAATCCTGGAAAACTCCCATAGCCTTAACCACTTCCTGTTTCACGTCTGAAGTGCAGGCAATCTCAAAAGAGGACAGGAAGTGCTGGGCAACAGCAATCAGTGCATCCTTGGGCCAGCGACTGAACCAGTCCATTGTGCACCCACTGATCAGACCTGGAAACTTGAGACTTCTGTTTCTGAATTTCTCACCGACTGGAGAGAAGCACAAGACAACATGAAGATTCTGACGTGCTCTTGAGAGGAAATAGTCATAAAGATTTTCAGGTGTTGGAGGTCTTCGAGGGTATTCCTTTTTCATGACTGGAATGAGGTCACTGCAGATCTCATCAATTTCATCTCGAGCAAAGAGACCTGAGATTTCACCAGAAGACAAAAGATTGTTCATGTACTCCAGGAATCCCTCTTCTTTTATCTCTTGATCTGTGAAAATGAATGTGATTCCTTTTCCTTGCTGACCTGCCACTCGATAAAGGTGTTTTAAGTCTTCCATTAAGTTGTTAGCATTATAAGTTCTATATAATAAGCAAAATACACAAACACATCACCATACGTGTAGACATCCAATTGTATACACATATGCATGAACATGTGTGTACAATGCAGAGGTATAGACGTACGATGAACAACAGATATAGTCGAACCTGTTTAGTAAGTACACACATACACACATATCTGGGGTATAGAGCTCCTAGGTGGTTAGAACTCCTTACTCTACCTCTCAACACACAGTGTGGACAACAACTTGAACACTGATTTTATGTAATTCTGATAGCAAGCACTTACACAGTTTACCTTGATGGTGCTTACCAAGTTCCACCTAGTTATTATGCAAGTAAACAACACTCATACGTACACTGTACACAACACAATAAACCACAAAGCATGGATACTGGGGTAGTGTTTACAGAATGTACAGGCATTGAATGTGAGGGACTGTTCAAATTGTGTACGTACCTGCTGAGGGTAATCTGGAATGTCTTGTAACCAGCTATGAAGGAGGCCAGTCTAGTCAAACTCTGTTTACCAGATCCACCCACACCAACAAGAAGAGCATTGCCTCGGTCAGTACGAATGATGCGTGATATCTGTGTAAGAAGGACAGAAGTCAAGCATATGCATATCATGCACACAAGACAGCTACAAGATGAGCTTAAATATACAGAGCTGGAGGGTACCAACCTTCATCAAATGAACCATAGCATCTTTGAAGAACACCAGATCCATACCAGCACCACGAACAGTTTCATTGAACTGCAGCATGTAATTAGTCAGTCTCTCTTCCAGTTCAGCCCACGGAGGGATCTGTACAGAGGAGAGACTACACTTGCAGAAATGTTCACCAGACATGTGCACTCTAAAACAGGACAATTTTACAATTCAAGAAGACACAGCATACAGCATAAAGTATAGATCTCACACTAAACAGTAGTTCTGAGCACAGAATAGCACACTTAAGTGACAAAGAAACACATGATTAAGGCCACTCTACTCACTTGTTCATAAATCTTTGGTGCCTCAAGGTCAGCATCATCGGGCTCGTCTCCTGTGACTTCAGGAGGATCACGTAGGAAGTCAACAAAGTAAGGCTCAGGCTTAAGTAGATCACTGATAGTTTCATCAAATTCTTCTGTGATCACCCTTGATATGCAGCGATCAAACCACTCCTTGTCTTCAGCATTGGTAAATCTGTCTGCAATCACACGCACACACTCATGCTTCCACAATGCCAGCAAAGACTTCTTGTCTGTCACTGTGTCACTATCTACATGTAACATGCCTTCCCATATCCTAGACAGATCTCTCAAGTTGAACACATAGTGAAACTTGGCCGGAGTGGGTAACATCTTGATCTTTGTCAGCTGCCACAACTTACGAGTACACAGAACCAGCTGTTCCACAAGTTGGCAGACATCTTTTGCAAAACTTCGCTCAGAGCAGAAATAACCACATCCAATCACACCAAATATTTTGTCAATGGAGGCATTCGAGGGAAGAGTACAGTTGAAGATGGAGAACTGTCTCTTGAGACGACTTGGAATGTCATTTCTCCCTCCACCAGGATGAATAGTGGCAGCAAGGAACTGGATATCAACAAGATTGATGAAGTCTCCAGGCTTGTCCAAACTGTAGAATCCTTTCATCTCCATGACTTGACGAACAATTTCGTTAGTAATCTATACCAATGGAGAACATGCATTCAGCGCTAGTGTACTGTACCACACACACACACACACACACACATACACACACATACACTATTGGTGGAAAAACTGTTCATACAGTTTTTGTACATTTACCACCCGTTACATGTTCACATGGTGGGATTGATACATACATTATGTATTGTGAGATGCACATGCATGCATAGTATGTACATACACATGCATAAATAGCTTATGAACATATATACGCAGGGTGATCACCAGAGAAAAAATGAAAGAGGGTGTGTATAAGCCAGTAGTAGGTTAGTGCACAGCTGCCATATGATGGTTTCACTTTTATAGTATTTGAGTATCTTGTAATGGGGGAAATATGCTCAAAGTATATGACATGCACAGTGTCAGTTTTACCTAATCTATCGACTCAAAGTACCTGAACAAAGAAGAAATGACTCTACTTAAATAAAAAGAACGCCTAAGGCAAAACTTAAGGAGGGTGGTCCGCCCTGCTTAAAAGGGCTGTTGAGAACACCGCATACATACCTACATATGTACAAGTGTACATACTGTATATACGTACATACATGCATGCGTACCTGGTCGCCCCATTCGTTTATTTTCGGCATATTCACATCATCAATGAATGCTGTCAGTCTCTTTCCAGCTGGTGGCCCATATGTGCTACCCACTCTCTTGTCAACATAGCTCTCAACAGCTCTCTATGACAGAACAAAGGAGAACATTCCAATGTTATCATCAATGAAAAGAAATTACAAAGAAATTTTGCATGTACAGCAATTCAGTACCCATAATTATGCACGTACGTATGTACATAATACGCTATTATACATTTTCACACAGAGATTCTACAATCCGCCTCTCACATTAATAGGCAAATGAGATGGACGATTGTGACGAAGATACGTTTCTGTGCATCTTTTGATTTTTCTATGTATAGCAGTCCTTGTCAAGTGATAGTGGTGCACTGGATTACATGCTAGTGATGGCTTAACTACACAGCAACTATGCAAGGAATACACATCTGTGTGCATATTGTACATATGTACATCTATAGAGTACACAATACACACTATAAAGCATACGCACATCAAATACAAGCATCGTGAACATGCAACACATTCCATACCTGAAAATGGCCAGGTTGAGTGGCTGATGAGAAGTTGAGTCCCTTCCCAAGGTGTTCCTCTATGTTGTACTTTGACATGTAGCCTTGAATGATGACTGTTTTGGCTGTTCCCTGTTCACCGATCAGCAGAACAGCCTGCAACAAGAAAGGACAACAATGACTCAAAGAATGTTTGATAGCAATCAAGTTCAAGCTTAGCAGAAGTGGCTATAGCACTCATGTATGTGTACGTACTGTATGTATGAATCCATGTTCAATGATTCTATAGTATAGTACATGTACATACAGTACCAGTATGTATGTATATTAAAGATTTACAAGAGGATACCAGCAGACTTGCTAACAGTGAGCATTTATGAACACTGCTAATCATAAAGCACTGGTAGCAAATACTTTGTGACAGCAAACTATGGAAACAATACACGTGTATATGGGCCAACTTCCTAGACTCAAGGTAGAACTGTTTTAGGAATCACTACATGAATGCTCCTGTGCCAGCTAGGTACGTACATACTGGAAATAACTACTTTAAATAGCCAATCTCAACAAGTCCTGATACAAACTACGTAAATCTTGTTCAGCTACATAAATGTACCTTCTCCTGCTTAGCAACAGTGTGTATTAGGAAGTCAGTTCTGACATTATCCACATTAGGAACCAAGATGGTGGCATACACAGGAATGGTGTCTTTGGGATAGACATATTCTTCAACTCGGGTGGACCAGTGTTGCCAGCTACCCTCCTTGTTCACAAAGTACTCAAAAATGGTGTCTCCAGTAGAAGGGTCACACTTGGGGAGGTCTAGTTCTGTATTCTGTCTCAAAAACTCCTCTAGTTTTGCTCTGTCATCCAATTCCAATGGAGCCCCAATGCTCCACATCAAAGAGAAGATGTAGAGGTGCTCAAGGTAAACCTTTGCCAGGGACTGGTTCTCCTCCTTGCCAGACAGTGGAATGAGGCCTTCGAGGAGACAGCAAGCCTGGGCTATGTAGATACACTCCAGTAGCTTCATCTTGGCATGCAGAGCAGTTGAAAAGTATTGGTAGGCCTTTAGAAATGAGTCATCAAACAATTGCATCAGAATGTCAGACTCCATTGATGTAATGAATTTACTGCGGGATTTACGAAGTAACCATCCCTACAAAGCCAAGGGTTCACATAAAATAAGAGTGTGTGTATGTGTGTATGTGTGTGTGTGTGTGTGTGTGTGTGTGTGTGTGTGTGTGTGTGTGTGTGTGTGTGTGTGTGTGTGTGTATGCGTGTGTATGCGTGTGTGTGTGTGTGTGTGTGTGTGTGTGTGTGTGTGCGCGTGTGTGTGTGTGTGCGCGTGTATGTGTGTCTGTACATGCATCTGTGTGCGTGCATGTGTGTGCATGCGCATGTGTACACACACACACACACACACACACACACACACACACACACACACACACACACACACACACATACACACACAAATGCCTCACCTCAGCAATTGGCCTCCAGTCTAAAGCAGAAGAGCTCATGTAGACCATACCGTTCCTAGAAACAGTTGCTGGGGAGGCGTTGTCAACATTGTCTGGTTCAAAGATCAGCTTACAGTCAGGAGCCATAGGTATACGGTCACCATTAGCCAGAGTCAGTGTTTTGTTGTCGTCCAGCACACTGTTGAGGTTTTCAATCCAGAGAGTATCCACTGGTCCATCCATAACCAGCCAGATATGTTCACCAGGCTTGGCCTTGTGCGTTCGCCTCCAGAGAGTGGAGAAAATGCCATCTGTCCAATCATTGGTAGCCACATCCAGGCGGCCAAACATTTGAGAAGCTGCATGATAGTAACACGTACACAAAGTACATACGTACAAGTACAGGTAAAGATATGTAGAATGTGTTGAATATAAGCAGTGTTAACAGCCTACATATGTATGTATGTACTTGAGCTATTCTTTGGATGCATTAAGAAACAAATTAGCTCAAAACATGAAACAGTGACAGTGTAAAATATTGAGGATTAATACACACATAATGTACAACGATCCAAGTTTAAATTATTCCTGCATTATAGCCCACTTGGCTGGAACACCATGTTGAGCACACCACAAACAGAGGAAGGCTCACCTGTAATAGCTTTGGGGTTCATTCTCATTTCTCTGTGAGGTTCATTGCAGTCGGTCATTGCCTTCATGAGGATGTGGATGTTGCATGTTTTTCCTGTGCCTGTTGGTCCCAGTACCATCATCCCATGACGTACACGCTGGGTTTCAAACAGTTGGATCAACTTGAGCACCCAAGATGGATGGTTGATGAGACCTGCTTCAGTGACTCTCTTCTCTATAGCTTCTTCAAGGTCAGGATACCCACCCTTCTCCATTGGTATACCTGGGAAGAGATCGTCAATCAAGCTCATGAAGAGAGGTTCATCTTCATCTACAAGTTTGGAGAGGTTCATGTCTTTCAAGACTCTCATCACAATCTTGGTTTCACTGTCATCGGGATTAGACCTCTTGACGGCTCCCAGTGTTCTCAGGACAGAGAGCATGTTTCTCAGGCCAAAGTCATAGTGGACTTGCTTTGAAAGCTGCTCCTCGCAGAGCTTGTACAGAGTGAAGAACTTCTCTGCAAGAACAATGTTCTCCAGGAATCCACAACTAGCCAACTTCACTCGGATAATGATCTAGAGATGGGATAACACAAAGCAATAATATAAAAATAGCTGGGTATATACGTACAATATATGTAGGATTAGGTACAACTGAGCCTGGTGGAGAATGATAAATGATATTAATTCCTGCCCCATAAGAACTTTTACATTGAGCAGTTGAGCAAGCAATGGTCAAAGAATATCACAAAGTGTTTACCTTTCTGTCAGGTACCATCATGGCTACAGTTCTGAAGTTAATTTTCAAGTTTTCAGGCAATTCTTGACGACCAGCATAACCGGGATTCTAAAACCATACACACAAGAAATTGTATGTACATACGTAAAAGCACCAAGAGGGGCAAATGAAATCCATATCCCACTCACCATGGTCAAAAACAAGCCAAATTCTGGGCTGAGAGAAACTATGTCACCATCAGTGAATACAAACTCAGGTTTTCTCTCTTTCTTACATTGCAAGACAATAGCAATTTGCTGTGCAGCGACTGACAGCACAGGAAGCTCAATTCGGTTGAATTCATCAAAGCAGCCCCAACTACCAGACTGAGCAAGACCTTTGTAGATGCGCCCCAAGCCACGGAAGTCCATTTGATCAGAGCAGTTGAAGACAACCACATACTTCCCCAAGGACTTTCCCATGTCCTTGACTGTCTCTGTCTTCCCTGTACCAGCAGGACCAGCAGGGGCTCCCCCCATGGACATCCCCAATGCCTGAGCTAAAGTGATGTAGCACTGATCGGTTAGAGGTGTGATCACGAGTCGCTCAGTACAGCCCAAGAACTCGTCCTGATAGGTAAAGTTGACATCAGTGATGGAAACCATACAATCATCCTGATCATCTCGGTAGTAGAATCTGGTCTGCTTCAACCATTCAAAGTCAGTTGGAGATTTGACATGCTTTCTGCAGATGTCATCAAAAATGTCTCTCTGATGAACGTGGATGGTGATGAGTGTTTCAAACTTTCTTCTCTCTATTTTGTTAAGATTTGCTGTAGTCATTTCAATGAGGCTGTTGAGGATGTCCAGGAAGTGCTGGTTAGTGGCATCCATGATCTTCTTCTCTACTCTGGCTCTGGTCAGGGCCTCAGTGGCATCCCTTGTCCACACAAACTGGATCCCCAGCACACCAACCTGAGGACACACAAGTATGTACGCATATATCTTAACACATATTGGCAGAACATACAGCACACATCAGGGTAGGGAAAGCAATGATAGCAAATTGTATGGTTATGAAAA
The DNA here is from genome assembly GCA_963170055.1 of Halisarca cf. caerulea. Taxonomy (NCBI): domain Eukaryota; kingdom Metazoa; phylum Porifera; class Demospongiae; order Chondrillida; family Halisarcidae; genus Halisarca; species Halisarca cf. caerulea. Next base: position 1,242,626 of record CAUJGJ010000001.1, read on the forward strand.
TACAGTGGAACCTCCAAATAAAGGACACTTTTGGGATGACATAAATTCAGCTGAGTAGTTCTTTGTAGAGAAGTTTTCCTCTTTGGGAGATTCAAAATGTATTGTAGGAATTATACTGGGACTGTACGTAGTGTCCTTTGTAGAGAGGTTTATTATACTGAGTCCTTATTTCGAAGGGTTAACTGTATGTATGACGATGAGAGAGATTTCATATAGGGCTGAGTGATAGTGTCCTTGTAAAAGAGGTGGCTGCATTTCAGAGGTGTCCTTTATGGTCGTTTCACTGTATTCAGGTACAGAGGAGGGCCTACTTGTGCTGGAAAGCTGTTCAAGAATTCCAGGAGTTGAAAGCTTGGATCGTTGACAGCGATGGCAGCATTGCGAACCACTCCATGCACGGCATGTCGGGAGGCATCCAGCAACCTGCCCAGCCACACCTCCACATTACCAGTAGCCATTACTGGTTTCTCAAGCTGTAGGATGACGAAGCTCACAATATAAGAGATGTACAGTAGGGGAACTAATAATTTCTTAGACACAAAAAGTGTAAACTAAAACTGTATATTAAGTTTCATGCATAACATTGGGTAATTGGCAGTATGATTAAACTTCACAAATATGATACTTGAAAGCTACAATTCAAGAAGAAATATGTACTTCATAATTATTATATTGACATCAGTGTGCTGATACAAATTTCAATCTGTGGATAAACTAGTAAGTACAGTTGGTACGTAGGTACATGTGTGTGTGTGTGGGGGGGGGGGGGGTGCATGTGTGTGCGCGCGCGTGTGTGTGTGTGTGCATGCATGTGTGTGTGTGTGTGTGTGTGTGTGTGTGTGCGTGCGTGCGTGTGTGTGTGTCACTCATGCATATGTACTCATACACGTGTACATTTGTGTACGCTACTCAGACAGTGCAAAACTTATACATACTTCAATAGTTTCAGGTTCTCGGGAATTGATTTCCAATATTCTGTCGTAGTCCTTGGTATGGAAAGTCACTGTTTTGATGTTATCAAAGACATTGAGCAAGTGAGCTTGGATTGTGTGGGAGTCACTGGCTTGGCCCAGGATCTCCAGCAGAGCTGTATCAGACACAAAGAAGAATCTTGGAAAGATAAGCCTCTTCTTTTCGAGGTAACCACTCAGAGATTTCTGGCAAAGTTCCAGCTGTTCCAGCAAGTGAGGAAGGAGCTGTCCAAGGGTCTCGTCTCCCACGCAGCATTGAACTACATTGGGAACTTCATGTGCTCTTGTCATGATCTTCTGCCAGGACTTGTCAATGTTACTGAAGCGTTTTGCCTCCTGCAGTAAGGAAGTCAAAACAAAGGTGATGTACAACCCTTCATTATTCACAACATGTGGGCACACACACCTTTGGCAGTTGCTTGGCGATGTCACCTCCTACGAACACTGCTTCAAGGTACACCCACAGGTTCTGAACTACCATCCAAGTCTCAAGGATCTCTGTGGTGTTGGACAGCTTGTGGACCCAAGACTGAATGTCTTTTTTGAAAGGAGCATTATACCTGAAGTATGTACCATAAGCATTACAGAAGTGAAATACACATGTACATGACAGTATTTTATCGGTACCCACACAGAATGCTATATTTTGCCTATTTTGTGCCATACAAGGTGACAGGCTGCAGTGTATAAACTATAGCCTATAATGTTATAAACATGTGTACTGCATGAACGTACAAATATGTGTAGCATATAATAATGCGCGTATGATGTACGTACGTACGTACATGAGTATGGTTTGAAGTTGAATGTACAGTACATAAACATACAGTTGAACCTCGTTAACATGAAACTGCTTAACATGAAATATCTTTTAACATGAAATGCTAGCCAAGTCCAAGTGCAGGTCTAAGCATAATATGTAGTACTGTTGACATAAAATACTGTTAAGATGAAATTTCAGCACAGTCCCCTGAGTTTCGTGTTAACGACATTTGACTGTACTGCACATACGTGCGTATACACAGTGAAACTTCTGTAATCCAACACCTCTATAATCCAACATTCTCTCTAATCTGACCACCTTATGAGGTACAGTCACCATATTAATGTATAATAATAGTCACTCTGTAATCTGACAAACTCCTAATCCGACGCCTGTTTCAAGTCCCATTGAGCGTTGCACTAGAGAGGTTTCACTATAGTATGCAGAAGCATGAACAGATCTGAAAGTGGTATTTACTGTACCTGTTGGACATCAGAGAGCCAAGGATCATTAGTGAGTCTTCCATGAAGGATATGCTCTCGGATGTGTCCTCTCCTCTCAGGAGGAGCTCACCACGAGTCTTGAAGTTAGTGAAGGCAACATTCCTCACACTCCAGTCAGCTATGACTTGCTTCAACTTGGTTTCAATGTCCCTCTCTTTCACAGCACCAATGCAAATGTCCTGTACGTGTGGTATGAGGTACAGTAATGGGAATCAGAAATGAACTCACAATAATCTAACAGACAGTAACAATGATGCTGTAGGTACAGTTACCGTAAACATACATATGTATGTATGTACACAGTATGTATGAATATACGTATATACATAATAATTTTGTATGAAAGAAAAAGCTATGGAAAAGTGTAGCTACATAGGTATATTACTAACATGTTGTGAGAGACAAGTTGACTCCACAGACTTTAGGTTTTACAGGCACCCACTAAGGATATATGCATGTACATATGTATTTATAGGTGTGGGTGTGAAGATACCCAATGCACATATGCATAAAAAGTTTCAATCATCATACAAAATGCATACTGCAGGTTACCTCAATGTCCTCCTTGTTCTCCAGTAGAGGGGCTTCCATGACATTCCTCAGGTAGAATGACTCGCTCTCTACATCAAACTTGTGATTGGTCAGTTCCTCCAATCTCTTCCAGTGTCTCTCCTTCATTGCAGGGTTGGACATCATCTCCAGTAGAGGACATGCTTCGTTAAAGTCATCAATCCTCTTCTTCAATTCATTGAAGGCTTGCCACTCCTTCAAAGCCTTAGGAAGTTTACGACACCTAAAACACAAGTAAACATCAACAGACAGATCATTCAATTTTACATGCATATGTATATACGTACTGCATATACATGTCCTGTACATTCATACTTGCAATGGTACCCTTGTTGACTTTTTCGGTGTTTGCATATATTATACTGTATGTACGTATATATTATATAATAAATGGAGAAAATAAGATTTCCAGTGTATCGGTGTGACCTTCATCGACAAGCCTACTTGGTTCGAATGGAAATACAGCAGTACCCTCTCAAGACAAAATCTCTTTAGTTGATATTTCTCTCCAAGCAGATAAAATAAACTGCAAATTTGGGGGAGAAATATTATGAGTTCCACTTTTGTTATAAGATCTTTCGTCTCCACAGACGAAAGTTCAAAAGTCTTCGCTTGCATTGCAAAGTACAGTGATTATACAGTAGCTCTGATTGCAAAAGAACAGATGTTGGCAATACTGAGTCAGTTAAGTGTGCACATACTGTAGGCCCCCAATGCATGTATAAATTGCATGAAGCTGGGCTTTGCTGGGAAACACTGTAACTCTGAGGCAAATAAATGTACAAAGGAACCCTGATGCACAGTGGAACCCTGATAGCACAGTGGAACCCTGATACACAGTGGAACCCTGATGCACAGTGGAACCCTGATAGCACAGTGGAACCCTGATAGCACAGTGGAACCCTGATGCACAGTGGAACCCTGATGCACAGTGGAACCCTGATAGCACAGTGGAACCCTGATGCACAGTGGAACCCTGATAGCACAAAATTTGGTAAACACAAAAGCAGCAAATTATGACCCCTTCAATGCTCCTACATAATATTCCTAACTGTTCTGATAAGTTAAACAAGAAATTCTAATAAAATGAACATTTCTCATCAGTTTTGAGTTTGTGTCAAGAAGACTCCACAGCATGTGCAACATGCACAGCAAACCACACTGTCTGAAGGAGTAATATCTACTGTGAGGATTTCAATATACATACTTGTTTTGAAAATCAAGGAGTTCATTGTTGATTTTCTCGGTGTCCACTTCCTGCCACAGTATGTCATAGTACCCGTCCACGCTGTCCATGACCTGGTTGTAGAGCTGGTATAGTTTCTGTAGTAGGTTCAATTCACGCTTGATCTGCAGGAGATCTGGGTATTCGTTCACAGTCAGACCAAACAGCTTCTCTCCATCTGAGTATGTCTGATATTTGGCCCACAAATCATCAAAGTTTGTCTGTGATCGAGATAGAACAGTAGGCACTTGCTACCACAGTACTGTGCATGCACCCGTACATATGGTACATGTCATTAAAAGGTTCCAATATCGTATTGTACTCGTAATCAAGTTCCATTGTATTATGATCGTGAATTTATAGCATTGTCATGGTAAAATCATTGTATAATGATCAGATACCGATTTGGACGAAATCGTAATTCTATCGTCATTTGTGAAAAATGCATATCTCTATATTTCACCTTGTTCATTCACTGCATAAGGTTTCCTAAGTAATATTTCACGTTTGAGCGAAGAAGAAATGTATTCCGACTACGCAAAGCAGGCAATGGTGGAACAAGGGCCTAAAGTTAAGTAAACGCACCCTCTATTGGTATGAAACTACAGTTTGAAAGGTTTGGCACCATGAGGAGAGGTAACGACATATTTTATTAAGAAATATGAAAGGACAGACTCCATGATACAAGTGAAGAAAGGATTGGGATGCTTTTCAAAAGTTTAACAATGAGGTCAAAGATGGCAGCTCAGATGCAAGCAGAGGACAAAAATATATTCTTTGAGTTACAAAAATTACTTGTAAGACATAAGCATCAACTTTCTTATACTTCACTGCCAACAGCGACTGCATGGGGTGAGTTTTCGAGGATGAATCTAGTGGATTTTTGAAATTTGCCCAAAATGGCTGTCGCGCGAGCTCAGATGCAATTGCAAAGCAGAAGTTGCGGAACTCCTTATGCATATGTCGCATACCAATACCTTTTCTTCTTATAAAGCACTTCATTAGTTTGGTAAATTCTGAACACAGGATGATTGTTAGTTATCTCTTCGTATTATGATAGTAATTTCATAGTATCGCAGTCGTAAATTTATCGTAATAAATTTGTATTACGATTAAGAAGTGGGAACCTTTTAATGACTTGTACCGCACATGTATGTACTGTATGTATGTGCATTGTCCACAATGTGTGAAGCATCTGTACCTGAAATATAACAGTTCTATGAAGCAGCAAACGTATTTATACTACTGACTACACACAGGCACATACTATACCTGGCAATATTACATACATACATACATAATTCAAAGTTTCGAATTGCACATCTTTTTATAAATGCATGTAAAATGTTGTTCCATATAACCACTTATCCCTCCTAGTAAGCACAGCAATGTTAATAGTACATGCAAACAGTGTGCATGCATACATGTGTATGTACATGGTCTACATCATGTGTGAGCCATCTGTACCTGAAATATAACAAGTCTTGAGCTAGCATCCCTGGGGGCCACACCAGGAGCATTGGGTCCATTCTGAATGATAAAACAGACCACACAATGAAAATCCATGTATATACGTAATCGTGGTTGTATGTACATGCAAGAACAAATAATGGACATCTAGAACAGTGCTTTAGTGAAATAACCAGATATACTGTACACATTGAGATTGGCTAAAAAAGCCAATTTCATAATTTGATTGACAATGTCTCCAAAGACTGTGAACATGTTGTACGTATGAATAAGTACATGTGTGGGCACATTTTATAAGGAAAAAAAACGTACAGAAGGCGGAGCAGTACTGACTCGTTGTCATGCATTGATACGAAGAACATACCAAACACTGGTATTTTCAGGAGTATGTCAAACAAATACCTAATAGCTATTGTATGGCTAGCTGGGCATTGGCGTATTTATTGCCCGAGGGCGAGTGCAATAAAGAGCTAATGCCCAGCTAGCCATACCATAACTAGCTTGCTGTGAGCGCTTAATTTTAATGCACAACGAATAGCGGCGTTGCCAACGAAAGTGATTCGTTCTTTTGTTTTAAAACTTTTGATGTTGACTCCTAAATTGAATTTCCATAGCAGCAAAGTGTTTTGCTGGGCACTAGAATTGGCGATGTTATCGAAGGAAGCAAGTTTCATTCGTTCTTTTGTTTTAAACTTTTCAACATTTGATCATAGCAAACAGGGCAAAAGTGAGTAGTAGCCCGGGGCTCTTCTAGGTTATTGCCCTGTTTGCAGTCAGTTCTAACTGCAAACAGGCAACAACAAAAAATACTGCCCTGTCGATCCCTTTGATCTAATGCCCAACCATACAACAAATATGCATTAAAGCTCACTCTCCGTACATACACATACTGTATATATATATGCAATACAATATGTGCCATGCACCTTGTATATAACACTGTATGCACATATGTACAGGTTGCACACAAAAAGCATACATATTATGTACATGTAGGTGGAAAGGGTACAATCAAGGCAGCATAGGTACTAATCCTGTACGTACTTGTGTGTAGTTGGTCATGTAAGAAGACACATCAGTGGTGAAAACCTCCACATTGGAGGTCAACCTCTCCCTGAATTCATCTTGGATGGACAGCAAGTGGTCCTGCATGTCCTTGCCTTGCTGCAGGAGCTTCTGCCAGGCATATCTCATGGTATCTACTCTGTCAATCTCCTCTTGAGGAACTGGAATGCTCATGCGCTGGGAGATGGCATAGGCTTCTTCAATGGGACCAAGAGACATGTCCATCTCAATCTCCTTCTCCCGTATCTCCTTCAGTGCGGCCATGGTTTCCCTCACATCATCAAGATCCTTGATCTGGCGACTCAAGCGAACAGTCCAGTCGTCAATGGTCTCAAAGTTCTTATCAACCATGTCTCGATATCTGCAGTAAAATACCAGATAAACAAATTTGATACTGCACAAGCAATCTCCGTTAGCCACTAGTAATCTCACAAAGTATACTCTCAGGAATGTGACATCCAAAAAGCCAAATAGATACTCAGGACTACAAGCTCACAAAAGTACACATAATATTATATTTGTTGGATGAGTATAGCATAGAAAGACATAAGGTGCAGTACAAACCTGGCATTCAAGGTTCTACCATAACTGACAACCCATCCTTTGGCTTCAGTTACCAGAGCAAGCTTAATGTCCTCTGTTGAAAGGAGAAGAGGTCCCTTTACTATTGTGTCGGGTTCTTTACCAATGATTTCTTGCAGCTCAGTGTAACGTTTCATTTCTGCATAGAATTCGGACACGAGTGGGTCCTTTTCTTCAAACTCTTTCATCTTCTCCTCTCTTTCAACGGTCCACAGATCTCTATACTTGGAAAACACTTCAAACGATTCAGTTATCATCTTTTTACCGGAGGAAATAGTTGTGGATAGAGCAGACTGAAGCTTCAGAATTTCCTTGTTTTCCGACACTTGCTTATAGTAGTTCCTCAAGGGGGGTTTCTCGATTTTGACCACAGTGCGTTTAGACCGTGACATTAAAGCAGTTTCGGTATTTGAAGCAAGTTTGCCATCCATCACTTGTGATTCTTTTATTCTGTCTGATCTACTCTGTCCCCACTCAAATACAAATTTACTTGGGCTGACAATCATGTGAGAGACAGTGACAACAGCTTGTTGAATATCCTCAGCTGATGGTCTCATGACAATGGTGGGGAGAGCTAGAATGATGTTGGCACAGAAAACTGGGGGCTTGCCTTTTGTATCCTGCATTGGAGAGCTCACAGCTGCGTAGTGCTGGGAAGAAGTGACCAGACGACGACGCAGAAGATCCAAGGCACCTTTGACACATGAGAGGATTGCATCCAGCGTACACTGCTTGAAGTGGAGAGTGAGCTCATGAGCTTCCGCTGCCATTTGGGTGCTCAGTTCAACTCTTCTCTGAATCTTAGCTGTTCCAGGTCGTACAGCTAGGGTCATATCAGCTTGGTCACCAGGGTCTGTTTCAAGGAACTCTTGAGGAATCTCACACTCTGAGATGTGCATCAGCTCAATCAAGTCACGAGTTGCAGTTTCTATCATCTGACTCCTGTTCTCAAAGAAGCTGCCAGCTTTGTCACACAAACCCTAAAGAAAGAAATAGACAAAAACAGGGTACTTCCAAAGTGAACATTGCACCATCTGGTAGCAGGTACATCATGTACATACGTACATATGTACCAGACATGTCAAGTATGCACATGTGTACGTACGTATGTATGAGCACATACCATAGTATAGTAATCAGGCTACTACATATGCATAAACTACGCCCATAATACGCATGTATGCATATACTGCATGTAATTGTACGTACAGTATATTATTTATATGAAACTGATAACAAAAGTACGTACACATGAGGCTCAATACATCCAAACAAACACTAAACATCACCAAATAGCACTGCAGTACAGTGAGACCTCTCTAAACAGAACACTTTTGGGACTAAAGAAAAGGTTTGGTTAAGAAAGGGTCTACATGTACAGTAAATATAGATAGCAGGACTTGACTACCCATCCAGTTTAGAGAGGGTTCCACTTGGAGAGGTTTCACTGTAACTCCCATTTGTTCATACACGCTTGATCTGGTCGTGAAACCCAAACATTTTGTGTACTTAATAGGGTATTTAGATGAATGAAATTAGCACAAACTAATTGTTAAGTTGTTTATTCTATGCAAGAGCAACATTTTAGCCTGTATGCATAATTTGATTAAACAATTTGCAGAATTATATCGAAATATACCTTTAACATACCCATAGCTACAAGTTTGAATAAATTCTATTGTTTAACATTCAAAGCCTTTCCCTCCTTTATCTGGACTGTTTTCAGATGAGATGAACGAACTTACATATACACTCCACTTCTTAGTTGCACAATCCATTTACAAAATCAAGGATACCAGTGAGTTTTGGAAACCAACACTGCACTGCACATGGATCAACAACACAACAAGTGTGCTGCCATGAAATTACCTTAGTAGTATTCAAGAATTCTTGTATGGTAATAGGATCTTCATCAGTTGCAGGGAGACCCACTAGATCCATCCTTGTCATTTCACTCAATGCAGCATCAATGCGGTTATGTTTGATTTCAACCACGCGATTTACCAATAGCTCCAGTTCGGCAATGGCCTTATAGACAGAATCAACATAGGCTGGGATGTTGACAGATGTCCACGTGACAATGGTCAGACCAGGACCAACGGCTTCATCCACTTTGTTCACGTGGGGTATCATGAGACGACTGTACAGTTCTGGTATCATCTTGTATACCCTGTCATACTCACCAGCAACGTGCTATGGTTGGGAGAATGGGTGAAATTTCAATGCATCAACAGAAAACAGCAGTGCCATGCTGTACGTACATGTACTCCCTAGTACATACACTAAACAGAACCACATCCAGCATCATATCAGCAGTTGGATATTTTCCTACAAGTCAGGAGGTGGCGAAGGATCCCTCAATACTTGAGTGAGGTGTAAAAATAAACATATGTACTGTATGTATACATGTACAGAATGGCCTGTTGAAAAGTAGCTAATGGCCCCACAGTAGAGCGAAGCACAGAACCTACCAGTCTGGTTATGTACATCACATCACAGGAAAAATAGTACACTCTGAATGTCAAACCACTCTTAACTACTGTGAGTTCACTAACAATATAATATGCTTGTGACTACATCCATACTCACTATACGCATAGTACATGAAGCATCTAGTACGTATGTAGACACATTCAAGCATGCTTAATGCCAGGAAATGTATGCATTGTGTCTACGGACATACATACATGTGTACACTAGATGTTGTACAATTTCCAATGACTGCACATGTACGTACCACTGATGCAAACACTGTACACAACACCCACTGATCTGTACACTACAACTCACTGATCTGTACACAACACCCACTGATATGTACACTACAACTCACTGACCTGGACAGTATGATAACAGTCTGTGATGGCTTCTCTTTTTGCATACAGTTTCTTCCCAAGTGGAGGTACCTCTAGAGAGAGGGTCTGGAAACACTGGATTTCCCTGAACAGCTCCAAGATGTTGGGGTCAAAGTTCACCAGCAGTGCTCCAGTGGTTGGATGCCGCACAAAAAGGGTTGAGTTCAGGCCAGAGGAAATGGCTTCAATCTGAAAATGAACTTTGACTAAAGCAGCTACGTACATGCTTATATGTTAGACCTCTTTGCTAGTGCGTGCTATAAGTGTATGTACATGCACACATGTTAATACGTAAATACAACATGCATTTTTCATCCTCTTACGTCTTACACCACAAACAGAGGATTTTCATGTTTGTAAGAAAAACAATAGAAGGCAGGATCAAATGGAAATAAATTCATGGAAATAAAATTTGCAAATTATGAAAATGGTGATCCGTGAGAATTTCACCTGTGAGAATTTCAGCATGTATAGCATACACGATGTGCAGTCCTTTACATACACAATACATAAACATAATGAATGTTCTTGTAGCATTACATGTTGTGTGCCTTGAGCTGATGGTGAATAGTACATGTACAATGATTCTAAAACAGATCTCTAGATAGCCACAACTACCTAACTAACCCTACCCTACAGGGAACCAACCTCGTCTGCCCAAGCTTGGTGATAGATCATCTCATACTCAACAAACACACGAGCTAGTTTGTTGTAAGCTTTGATGGTCTTCTTGGAGGATGTACCTTTCATGAGTTCTTCAAATTCTTGAAACATCTACATAGTCCATGCAGTATAATTATGCATAATGTAACATGATGTAATGCAATACAAAGTATTCATTATATGTGTGTAATACATACACAACATACGTATCATATAAATGGAAATATTGGCAATGTATCTAATTTGGCGAGTTGGTGGTCATGATCAAAATTACCCTCCAGAAGAAAGATAACGCGAGAAAAATTTCAGCAAAGAACAGGACTCTGAATCCTTCTCAAAATCGACAAACATAATATTGATGTTCTTTACAGCTGATGAAGGCCTACGCGGCCGAAACGTTCTGTACATTGATTTTGTACAATTGATCTGTTACGTTACAATTTGTTCGAAAGTTATATTATATCAAACATAATATTATTACCTACTGACTAATTATTATATGTACCTACACTTACAAAGAAGCATTTAATACTAACTTATATGTAGTTTGAGGAATTTTCAATCAATATTTAAGCCATAACAAAAATGGCTTCGATGATATGTACAGCTTGCAATGTCTGTCAATATAATCCGGCCACTCCTTCTTATTAACATCAAGCCTGTACCTCATCCCTGCAGTTTCTCTTTCTTTATAATAGCACAGGTTTTGATGGATTAGCATAGCCAATTAAATTCTAAATTATCTCTGGATCCCCCGATGACTGCATTCAACTGCTAAATTCTATTATTGCCAATATTATATACACTCAGATTTCAAGTAAATCGCCAAATTTAATGGTCACCAATATTTAAGGTTATACGTTCAATTATATCAACATATACTTACGTACGTACGTACGTATGTACTGTAGGCAATACATAATAAATATATGTACATATATATATGCACATTCATACAATTTACCCTGAAGGCTAAAATATGTACACAGATCTGGTAACACATTACATGTAAGCAGTAGCTTTAGACATCAGAATTATGTACTAAACGCATGCACTTCTGATGTCTATAGCTACTGAAAAATAATGTTGACATTTGACTGCTAAGCTACACTTCCAATACCACCCTAAGACGGCCATTCATACAATCATACATGCTGCAGGTAAGTATATATTCAAATATGTAAATAATACATGTGTACACAGTACTTTCCATAGAAATTTAAACAATTTTGATTGATCGACCGGGTGACGACCACCTGACCGACTGTACAATGACCATTTATGTCACGACCACGTGGTTAGGCTTGATTACGCAAGGCCACGAGTCAAGTTCTAGTTCGTTGAAGCCTTTAGGTCGCTTACTTTTGATATTTTTAACGCGAATACGGTTATTAACCTTCGTTGGGGGAAGATGAGACATTCTTATTCGGTTAGTTGAAGTCTGACTATCAATGAAGGCGTCTGATAACGAAACATGTAAGTTAGACTTCAAGAATATGTGTGAAACTTTTAGAAAGGTATTCATTGCTTTGTATAATCAGAACAGTCCATAATCAAAAGTTTAAGAATCCGCGGGTACTCACTAGAATCCCATTTCACTACATTACTAAAACAAGACTTAAGCAAATATGCTTACATGTTTCAATATTACGTGCGCGACTGCTGACGATCAACCACTGACTGACCGTTGACCTAACGACTGACAAAACGACCAAAAGTGTTACAATTTCTATGGAAAGTACCATATGTTTACGTACATACGTACGTGTATAGGAGAGCTTTCCATATGGACCACCTCATGACACAGAAAACTAAGAATTTCTACTCTTATTTGTTGGTCTTCATACTATTACGTACTAGACGAGTTCCCCTAACCAGCAGTACATTTGAGACCATCCCACACTGAGGCCATGAATGCTGGTCACGTCATTGGTTTAAACGATGCATACAGCTCATACATATGTATGTATGTACAGTAAATATGTATGCAGGGGCAGAAACACACACACACACACACACACACACACACACACACACACACACACACACACACACACACACACATACAAGTGCCATCAAAACAAAGATGTACACACACCTTAACAGGAGAAGTAATGTGTTGATAGAGTTGTCTGATCCAGTTGATCCTGCCCGCAATAGGAGGCATGTTCCTTGCCAAAGGAGGACCTTCCTTCTGTTGATTGTACAGACTACGAGATCTCTCGAGTTCATCCATGTACTGGTCCAGGACCATCTGGAACCTGCCGGGGATGTCTAACCCGGGCAGCTTCAATCTAAGCAGAGATCACACAAATACACAACTCAATGGCAGCATGATCTTGTTGATTTGATGAAAACAACATAAAGTATCATAATCAGGAGTGCATGCAGCTATCATTAAAAATTGGTGCAGTGAGTTGAAGGTATTAAAAGGGTCTGATTGAAATCACACAATGGTGGACTAACAAAGTTTCAATTGTTGTGTATCAGGAATTTCTTGGCCAATCCCTCTCAATACCAAGCTTGGTTTGAGGAAGTAAAAGTGACTGATACAGTGCACACACCCTATAAACTTCCACAGCATACATACATACATAGAGTACACCATGCCAGAGCCAACCTTTCAAATCGCAGAAGGAGCTCCAATGAAAGCTTCACAGAAGAAATGGCAGCAAATCTTTCATCCATCATAGCCTGAAGCTGATCCTAGTGATTAAAAACAAAATACAATAACTATGTATCAAAACTAAGCATGCATGTATGTATATACGTACATGCCTACTACACATACCATATATCTTATAAATTTTTGTATAAGAGAAGTTCAGAGACATTTCATCATAATATTACTATAGAAAACAAATCACTATTTCCCCAAAAGTGACAAATAATTAGAAGATATTGACGAATAATTAGAGACACACAGAAGTAAATTATTAATAAAAGGTAGAGGTCAAAATGGCCACTTGCAGTCTGCAGGGTGTGGCTTGGATCCGAGGATATTATGTTTATAAAATTTTTGGGAACCCAATGTTGGGGATATGGTTACTTTCAATTGGGGAAATAGTAAGAGACGCTATGTACAGCTGTAGTTGATCACTACATTGTTGTCGCTGTTAACGATAACTGGACTACCACTACCAGGAACTCGTGATATCTTGGAAATTGAACACATCTGGTCGAACGATCAACAAATGATTGAGAACTGACAATTAAAGACAATGATGAAAATTAGAAGATGGCATACGTATTTTGTCAGCAATTAGAAATGAACTGACAGTCTCTGTAGTAACTGATGAAAATTAAAAGATATACAGTACACACAAAAATAACATGCAGGCCCGTAGGAAGCACTTCAAAAGTGGAGCGGCCATGTTCACTCCGTTTGTGCCGATATAGTACTATGTATAAATAATTGAAATTCAAAAACAATTTGCACAGCAGTCAAAACTGGCAGCGCATGCAGTTTGCAGGGTGCCTAGTATAGTAGCCATTGGCAAAAGGTTTCCCCTGACTAAATGAGCTTATCCTAATATCCTTTCCTATTGATTTTTACCAGATCTAGTTTATCTGTTAACTGCTTTTGCACATTTGCACGCAATTTGCGTGATAGCAGACGCCATTTTAAACATGGCGTCTACTATCACGTGAAGATACTAGTTTGATGTTTTACTTATATTCAATGATTCACAGAACATTTTGAGATCAAATTAAGGGATACAATAACTACTTTGACATCTACCAAAAATTATTGCTCATAGTCAAAAAGTGGAGCGGCCATGGCCGCTGCCCTTCCTACGGCCCTGACATGTACAGTACGTACATGTGTATTACGTACAAATGCTAGTACAAAATTTTGTGTATAGTGTCCACATGTTCGTGTACATACGTACATGCATGCATTTTGTGTCAAAACGTTGAAACAGACATAATACATTCTATACTTCAAGATGTACGTAGATTAAAGCTACAGAACTTACGGTTATGTCTTTTACTTGTCTCTTGAAATCTTCAAAGTCCATATCAAAGTCAGTCTTTCTCTGGTCCAAAACACTGTAGGGCTTTTTCTTCAATGTGGTCACAGCAAGGTTGAATCTGTTATGATAGGCCTCAATTCCCTCAATGTGGGACAGTCCAAGGGTCGAATAAACACCCAAAATGCCCATCAGTTCCTGAAGTTTCACCAGCCTATGGAAATATTCACAAATACGGAAAAAATAATTTGTACAGCATATGTGTGGAAGGACATATGTGCATGTGTGTGGGGGGGTGGGGGGGGGGGGGGGGGGGGTGGTGGTCAGTGACTGTATGTACATATGTACATAAGCATTAGTTGTATCCCTCCCAAGTGGGATGTGCAGCTAATAATCACACTTCTCCTTTATCACTGAGGGCCTCAGCCCCAGGTGATTAACCCTCCTACCCTCCCATACATTGTAATTTTCAACTACAGTACTATCTTTTACAGCCTCAAACACCAACAAGAGACTTCTATTATGCACAAACTATATATCATTCTTTTCTCCATATGATATAGAATCTAATGCTATATTTGAATTTGTTGTAACTATGACGACGCGGTTACTAGGAGACAAAATGGCCGGAAAACTTTGCGCAAAAATTACTTCCTGTCATTGCGCAATTTTTATTGGCATTATGCAACATAGTAGCTGTACAAAAAGGGTACCATTGAAAAGCTCTTGGTGTCCTCTACAAAATGATACCAAATGTGGAGCTATTGAAGCAATGAGAACAAATATACGTGAGAACAAAAAGATTCACCAAGAAACAAAAAGCACTTAAAGGTAACTAAACAGTAAGTTACAGCAATATTATTTCGAAAACACAGATCTCCTCTTCTTGTTTTTCACTCCAGATGGTCTACCCGCCCGTTTTCTAGATGAAATTGTCAAATTTGGCATCCTTGACATCTCTAGTCGCGCTCTTTGTTGGTAGAACCACGATTGTCGCACTGCGCCAAAGGCATGACTGTGCCATTCAGTGTGACAGTCTCTGTCCACTAACTGGCACAAAGGTGGGCAAAAGGGGCAATCAGGACACTTTCTGACAGTTTTCTTTCTACAAATTGCACATTTTCGCCTTTGCTCAAAGCTATAGGGCTTGCTTCCATGCCGTATAGTAAAAGTGTCCCATGGCTGGGCTGTTTGGTTGCTGTGTCTTTTGACTATGGCTAAGACAACACCATCCAAAAAGGTACTCATGGTTGGAATCTTCTTTGCACCGCTTTCTAACAGACGCCACTTGTGGAAGATGAATGCATTGCTTATGCTGATTTCCAGGAGATGGTACCAAAGGGTCTTCCAGTATCGTACTGTTTGACGTAAGACCCGATGGTAGCTGATAAGTTGATCTGACTTATCAACCCCACCCATGAATTGGTTATAACGACGGATAGCAGAAGGGAGGGGGACGTCAACTGCCGAGTGGACACCCATTTGGTCCTTGCTCTTTCGCCTTGCTGTTCCATCGACATGTCCTGGATAGGAGTTTGAAGCAACGGTGACACAATCATTGTCTCTCCAGCATACAAATACTGCAGAAGAACTGCGAATATAGTACCCAGTTCCACGAGGTACATCCCTTCGCTTCAGAACAGAATTTAGCTCTTTTACAGCTTCGGGTACTCCTGTTCTTGAAACACGTAGTGTTCCTGTTGAGCTGATTCCATGTTCCTGCAAAGCATCCATAAGTGTAGGACTTGTGTAAAAATTGTCAAAAAAGATAAGATAGCTTTGGTGATGAAAAGGCATCGTCAAGTCCATTACAACATCATATGCCAAACCGTGGGAAGATGGAGTGGTGGATCTTCTTTTACCTTGGTACAATTCAAAATTACTGGTGAAACCAGTTGGGTCGGCAAGCACCCAAAACTTGAAACCCCACTTAGTGGGTTTGTTTCTAATGTACTGCCGAAAGTGGGTGCGAGATTTAGACTTCACCATGCGCTCATCAACAGAAAGCTCCCGCAATGGTTGGTAGTATTCGAGGCATTTGGCTTTCATCCTGTCATAAAGTGGTCTAATCTTGTTCAATGGATCTCCAGCCAGTTGATCTTCTTCTGCTGGTGTCACGATATGAAGAAAGGAACTAATTGCCTCAAATCTATTCCTTGTCATCAAGTCCATCAATCTAATAAGTACCTGTGAGGACAACGAAGGCAGTGTGTACTGTATATCCATCCCCTGTTATACACAGCACAACTAACGCAGTGTGTATATATTTCATAAATTTCCTAGGTGATATGTACATCATGCGACAATGCTATACAGTACACATACATGTAGTTGCACAAAAATAACAGCCTGACAGTGTATAGTCAAAATGTGATTATACAACGGTATAGCATTGTTCAAATATTCCAAACTAACCTGGGAGCTCTTGGGATTCCAGGCTTGCCGGTAGTTCCTAGTAGAATTGATACTAAGCAGTAACAATACTCCAATGTAACGTGCCATCTCGTCCCTGTCAAGTGTTTGTTTCATAAAACGCTGATACATACTGCGCTTGTGATCCTTCTTACTTTCAGCATAAGCAAGAGTGGAGGTAACCAAACGGTCTAACGTTTCATCATCAATGAAGAGGCGGAATAGATCTAATCCAGATACATCACTATCATCACTATATGGTATGTGTGGCCCTGGTGTTCTAATGGGCATAAATTCCTCCGGTTCCTGGAAACAAGCATCAGGAATGCTGATAGACTTAGCTGATGGTGGAATTAGTGACTGAAAGCTCACAGACAATCCTCTACCAGTGTGACCCCTAGATCCCCGCGAGTGCCCTCTTCTCATACCCCTTCCTGAACCACGGACATTTCCACTGTTTCCTTGTCTTGCTCCTCTGCTCCCTCGTCTCAATCCTCTGCTCCCTCCTCGAATTCCTCTGTTCCCCCGTCCCCTCACTGTACTAGTTGCAAGGTTGCTAGTTTCAGATGCACTATCACTTTCTGATCTAGTATCTTCTGTAAAATCCGACATATAACTAACCGTTGAGGACTCATCAGCTTCGAGATCATCAGCGCCGCATTCATCATCAGAGCTTCCCCAAGGATCAATGGTATCAGGAATGCTGTTTTGAGGGGAAGGTACGGAAATGTGCGCCTCTTGACTTTCCTCGCTGTCTTTGGAAGTTAAAATATCTTCTGGTACTCCTTGCAGATCGTCATGGAGCTGCGATGGTGTGGAACGTGTTGAACTCTCCTGAATGTCGTCTTCAGAATGTCCGCGATCATCTTCATCAGGTAGCATCGTTCCAATATATTCATCGAACGTTTCCTCAGCGCTCGAATCACAATCGATCGACAAAACATCGCTTTCAAAGAAGTCTATCACCTCCTGCGTGCTAAAAAGCTTCCGCGCAGACGCCATCTTTTATCTACGTATACGAAATTATCCAACGTTATGCGGCGAAAAATGCCTTTTTGAGCGTGGTCGTTATCAGGTGGGCCTGACCCGTATAAGTGCATAATCCATAGGGTTTTACTCTTTTACTGAATTGCCCGATATTTGAGCTTTCGGATGGTACCAAGAACGCCGCTAGTCTCGCGGCGCCAGACCACTTCCCCCTAGAAAAATCTGGCGCCGCGAGACTAGAACGCCGCTGCTAGTGCTTTCTTCGGCGCAATAAAAATCCCAATGTTTGGGCCCTTTAAAGGGTACGTGAGAGGGTAGAAGGGTTAAAGAAAAGTGTGATTGTATGGCTGCACATCCTGTTTGGGAGGACTACAACTAACTTGTGTCATGGGATGGCACTAACGAATTTGTCCCATACATTGGCCTGTGATCTTGCGCAATGGTGAGAGGTCAAGGGAAATGAAGTTAATTGTTTGTCAGGACTTCTTAATGACTTGATTGCAAGTGTGCTGTAGAGCTGAACCCTTGATGTGTGCTGTAGAGCTGAACCTTGGTTGGAAGTGTGCTGTAGAGCTGAACTCTGATTACAAGTGTGCTTTACGAATATAATCAAAAGTGGTTTGTAGAGCTTTTAAAACCACTTTTCTCCTTAGATCTACCCACTCACCATGACATATGTGTATATGCATGCATGTGTATGTGTACATGCATGTGTGATAGTAAAATATGTCCCTGATATCTAAAAATTCAGTGGACATAGGAAAATGTGAATCATGAAGTCTATGTAGATGCTGACCTGTTGCAGAACTTATTCAATCTCCCAAACATGTAAACCTCTGAGAAGTCAAAGTTTCTCTCATCTGGGCTGGCTTCAACCTTAGCCTTTGTCCTGTGGTAGCACTTCTGGTATTCCTCATTCAGTTTAATACAGGCAGACATCCTCTGTAGCACAACAGCTCGGTCCAAATCCCAAAACTTCTTATAGCCATTTTCAGTGATGTACATCTTGCATGCGGTCACCATTTGGTTTGTGACCTTTACGAAGAGAGCTGTCATCCTCTCTGATGTGTTGTAGAAGCGAGAATAGTTGTTGATCATACGAATGGCATTCAGGAGCCCAGGGATGCTCTCCAGCATGGTGACTGGATTACAGTTGTAGAGAGGTTCAACGTATTTCTCCAGCGTGTACAAGAACTTCACATTGTCTTTTGCCTCATTGGTACCATCTGTTATGCGACTGTCAAGCTCTTTCCACGTCTAAGGCCATCAAAGTGAAGACAATTCATGAGCAGATAAGTATGTATGTACGTATACCTACGTACATGATCCATTATGTTATAATCAGCACATATGTATGTGTACGTACATACATATATACAAATGTACGTACGTATGTATGTATGCACAGAATTGCTGTATGTGAATAACATCCTTGTATACATAAATGGTAGTAGTGGCATTTTCAGTGTGCATATTCATTTTTTCCTGATGATGCCATACATCACACCGCATAATATCAGGCCCGGAGGAAAGTATATGAAAGTGGTAGGGCATTCCAACCCGACTCATGGTTGCAATATCTTCCCCTTCTGAAAGAGGCCTATAAAGTTCTAATTGATCATGAATTTTAAAAGTGTGGTTTGAAAAGTGGTAGGCCTACCTACCTATGCCAGCGGTTCCTCCAGCCATGAATATTGAAGAAGTTTGCTAGCTCAAAATTCCACCAATCGCTTAATTTCAGGTGACGCAAAAAATGTGATTTAAAATTTCACGGCAGTCACGATCTTACTATGGCGTGCAAGTGCTAAGCTATCATTACTTACATACACAAAAAAAGTGTCAGGGAAGCCTATGCTAACAAAATTCATGAATACTAATCAGGGGTGGAATCAGAGAGCTGTACGTGTATGTGTGTGGGGGGGAGGGGTACACCAGTCAGTGAGCTATGATGCTACAGGACATTTGTGAACATCAAACATTATGACATCACAACAAAATGGCTTCTGCAACTCCTGAATTCTAGAAAAGGGCTTCTTTTAATAATCCTAAGAGATAAATTTTAGATACAGTCTTAACCCTTCACCTATAATGGGACATTATGTTTTGTTTTTGCTCTTTATGAGTTTCATGCCCTTAAGAATGATGTACGTATAAGTCTTCTAAGACTCAAGTTATAAAATTGTCCAGTCTGCAAGGGGGGTGCATGTGTGCCAGTGCACCCCACCCACCCCTCTCTGCCCCTGCTAGTCATCACGAAAATTTTCCAATACACATATACGTAGCTGCATATTTTCTGCACATAATTTTAAAGTATATGAACACAAGAAATCGATTGCCTCATCTACAAACCTTGAGTACTTTAGACTTGGCTGCAACTAAAATGGCAACAGCCGTCCTACATTCTGGACTCTTTACAGACTTTGTAAGACAGTCAAATTTTGCCAGCCTTTTCTTCCAGTGCTCCAGCTCAGCTCTTGGCCCAACATTATCTGCTTCTTTCCTCATCTGCTCTGACTCAGTCAAGGTCTATTGGAAAAGCCCAAAATAGAAGCATAAACATAAATAATAACATATGTTCTTCTAGTCTGCACCGAAATACATACAGTATGTTCGTATACTATGCTGTTACAAACAGGATTCCTGCAACTACACACCCACAGCCCAACTGCATGCATTCATATACGTACAGTATGTACAACTGTACAATATGCTGTTCTAAAGGCACACGTGCATATTTCAAAGAATCAAAATAAGTATATTTCTGCACACTTTTTGCTGCACAGATCACAATAGACATGCAAATGCATATACAGAAGCTGGTCAGCCCTACCTACTACTGTATGGTATTCTTGACATGTGTACGTTTAAATCTTCTGAAGTAAGAATACCTCCATAAACACGGCAGTTAACAGTAGTCCCAATGGTGTCCTCATAATAGAGGATACACTGTACACAGGTACCTTAAGGCTATACAAATGTTAACAGGTACTAGCTTTAGCGGAATTAGTGAGGAGACTCAAATTCACTAAATTAAGTGCCTGCTAAGAATCATACCTGCCAATAAATGTATCTGCTAATAATTTGTATTGCACAAATTGTTTGGATGTACTGTACACTGCATGGGAAAAAGTGGTGGCTTGGAACGGAAGTAAAAACCTATCCCAAAAGTCAACAAGCAAAATAAACAGCAATCAGTGAACCAATACATCTAATGTTTAAAAGAATCATTGGATTGTAACATACATTTGTGTTAATTATTTTTGAATTAAATTTACCCCAAAGCGATAACAATTTCTTCAAGCTGTATGCCAACAAGACCAATTCTAACCGTATCTACAGGTTTGTGAACCCAGTGTCTCATTTCCGCAGCTTTGCTCTACAACAGTAAATATGGTATATAGATTAGAAATGGCGATTCAGGAAAGGATTGGGTATTATATCTATTGGTAAAGGTAACACAACTGTATTTTAGAATTACTAATAACAGATTTGGTTCAAAACTGCTAGTAACTTGCTAAAATCAATACCCACTAAATATTGTCCATCAAAACTCTAAAATTAGTACCCGCTAACATTTGCACTCTTAAGGTATGTACATATTAAGTGGATAATAAATATATACATGACTTTCAGGCATGGATGTAGGCCACATGTATAATACAGCGAAACCTCTGTAATCGGACACCTTATTTAATCTAACATTCTCTTCAATCTGACCATTGTTTTAAGTAGAGTCACCATACTGCAGTGTACCAAGTACCTAACAAGGAAAACTTCCCGTACATATGTAGTTCGCTTACCACATACTTTGCACATTGGTAGGAACATACATAGTAGGTAGGACACAATGTCACACACAATCTCTCACCTGCTCAATTTCTGCACACCAAATGACTACTCTCTTCTCAGCAGCTTCCACAAAATCTGCACTGCCAACTAAAGTTGAAATCTGTCCTGGAGAAATGCTGCTGAGATCAAGCTCAGTGCACCTGGACAGTTCCACTACTTCAGATACACTGGCTTTAGCATTGGCCAGAACTGAGGCAAAATTCTTCAGTTTAGTGAGAAAGTTTTGTTTCAGTTGGTCACCCTCGGGCCCAGTTAGATCACCCCACTTCTTTTGGTTGCTCAGTGCAGGGATAAATATGGATGACAATAGCTCCTCAATTGCCCCTAATAGACCTCCACCATTGGCCTCAAGGATTCCAAAGTTACACTCTTGGTGAATATTGAGATTAGTGATGGCTTTCTGAAGGTTGGACCTCACAAAGAAGAGGCACATTCCAGTGAAAGGATCAGAGCCATCAGTGATCCACAGCTTTGGTTGGGACATTGGCTTCTTGCTAGATCCTCCTTTTTCTGCAGATACAGTACAATGATATAAGTAGTAAAGCCTTACCATTTACACACACACACACAGGCATGCACACATACATGCACACGTGCACCCCCCACCCACACGTGCACTAATGCACACACACACACAAACATGTACAATAGTATTGCCAGGATAAATGTGATACCTGACTGTCTCTATATTTTATATAGACGATACAATACACTAAGCATACATACATACTTTACAGGTATGCCATGGTACAGGTACATATACATGTATGCATATCTCCAGTAGGCTGCATGCATGTTCTGAGAAGAATGCTAGTTGTTGCTATAGGCTTCATAGTTCTTACAACTAACTCCCACGGTTAATCGATCAATCAATCAATAAATCGAATCCACATTAGCACACATCTATGTATTGTGTAAACAAGACAACACTGTGCTTGGATGTCTTGCACGCACGCACGCGCGGACACACACACACACACACCTGCATCATCCTTGTCTTCCACTGAGGCTGGAGGCTCATAGAAGAACATCAGTGAAGCTCTACCATTAGCTTTAAAAAAGTCATCAATTAGATCAAGCTGCAAAAATTACAGGAAAATGATACTGACATCCAATACATCAAATTTGAACACACTTAGCCCAGCACGGTATAACAAGTGCAAACAAGCATTTAAGAAATAGAGTAAACTCTGAACGCAAAAACCAAGATTCAAAAAAGATCTGTAAGTAAAACTGAAGTATACATGTGGTGAATACTGTACACTAGGTAACTGTTATAATAGCACAAATTACCATCTATCATATCTATATGTTCCTTCAAATTTGAACGGAAAAGTCCTCATCAAAATTGCCCATCCTCTACAGGTAGACATGGTTTGCGTTTTACATTGCTTGGAAGTTCGAATATTGCATTTGGAAGTATTCTTCCAAGAACAATATACGGAATAAACATATGTACATATGGTACACAGGCAAAATATTATATGCAATGACTGGTTCATCCAGGAACTAGTATAAAGCAGGAATAGTTTGTATATAAAACAAATATAGGAATAATAGGCTAGTACTTATAAACATAATGTGGACCAGAATATACAGCAATTTTAGAGCACATTTGTTGCACCCCAGATGCGTAATCAGTCATCATACAAAGGGATAGTCTCGCGTAGCCAGACCCTACTTGCCACATACAAGGCGAGAAGTAGGGTCTGGCTACACGAACCTACAAAAAGGAGGGGAAAGTGTGTACATAACTATTGTGAAACTGCCAAGATGCAGCTAAAGGTGTGGGTAATAACGACTCAACGAGGGTATCAAGCTAGTCTCGCGGAGTCAGACCACACAACTACAAATGCGGTCTGGCTCTGTGAGATGTGTAACAAGCCTGAAAGACAACATGTGGTTCGACTTATTATTATGAAAGCGAAGCGCATATGAGATAGTAATGGAAGTAACTGCCTATCACACCTGGTTGCCTGGAATTATGTACTCTTGAATGTCTTCCGAAGACAAGTCGATCTTGTAACTAAGAGTAGAGAAGAGATATTCGTGTCTTCCATCCATGCGAGAAAGCTTGGCCTCCCGTTCTTCTTTGAGTCGTTGCTGAGCAGAGAACGAAGGAGAGCACTCAAAAAGCTGCAAAATCACACCGTTAATAATAATATAGCTTACCTGCTGTTCTTTAACGGTATCAGTAGAAACGACATTAGCTCCCTTCTTATCCGTGCGTTTAAGGTGGCGTTTCCTCCCACTGGTAGACCTTGAAAGTCCACCAGGAGGTTGTAGGCTTGACATTTTACAGTTTAGACACTGTACTGGAAGACTTTGCAAAAGAAAATCGAAGCAACGATTAACCCAGAAAAACTGCTTTCATCGTTGTTTGTCGGTTTGTTGCTCTTGTATTTGTGGGTGTGTACCAAATGGGCGGGCCTGAGGTTCGACCCCTCTGTGACCTCGATGAATGCGATTATGTGTACCAAAATCATTGTAATGTTTATGATTAATAGTATTGTAGATTGGAAAGTTTTTAATGGAAACCACTACCCAGGAAAGGGCGGCATCCAGCCACCTCGTGCCTCCCTAACGGACCTAATGGTTATGGAAGTCTAGGGCAACCAAACCTAGCCTAGCCTAGTTGGTCTACTATGGGGAAAAACAGCCTGAGGAAAAGTGGACTTCCGCTGGGATTGAACCGGCGACCTTCAGCTTTGTACGCTGATGCTCTACCTTCTGAGCTAGGAAGCCCATCCAGTAGGCAAGGCCACGGATCACCCTTAAGAAGGCACCCCTCCTCATTAACTGGCTGTACAACTAAACTAAGTTGATTTGAAACTGCTAATGTCGTTTCTCCTGGGTAGTGGTTTCCATTAAAAACTTTCCATACATTTGACCTACCCGTTAAAAACAGTTTCAAATCAACTTAGTTTAGTTGTACAGCCAGTTAATGAGGAGGGGTGCCTTCTTAAGGGTGATCCGTGGCCTTGCC
>CAUJGJ010000001.1:1272500-1285000 GCA_963170055.1 Halisarca cf. caerulea
TATACAATATCAAAACATTACAGATTTGAAATTATAATGTGCATTTCATTCAATTGGTAACATGATATAAAGCAATAAAATTTTCAAACAAATAAATGCAAAAATATAATATAAAATAGATGAAATAGCAGATATAGCCATATGTGTGCGTAGAATATCTATGTATATTACATACAAATACATATTTGTGTGTATGCATTTATGCGTATATATACAAGTTGTTGGTTTCGTGCATGTGCATGTACGTGTGTACTTGTTTATGTGACTACATAAGTTGGCTATAATAATAATTAGTATGTACTAATAATTATTATGTAATAATAATGTTATAGAACACAGTATTGTTGCCAACTTTTCTCGAAAAAGTGTGCATATCATGCATCCAAACTAGTCTGGCCGAACAACCATCCCACGTATGCGCCGGCGCGTACGTGGGATGGTCGTAGCAGGCCAGACTAGCATCTAAACATTTAAGACACTATTATAGGAGGAGAGATGGTGTGTATTATAGAGAGAAGTGTATACATAATTATTATCAGCTTTATAGAGCTATATATTATTATGCATGGGTGTTGTATGCAAATTTGACTGCAAATGAACATATGGCATACATGTTGGTCTCCTACCTTTTCTGACCTTGAAACTATCAATAGTCATAGAAGGAATAGAAGACGATAGGTCAGTGACTGTTACTTTATATATGGCAACATCCCATTCTCCTGGAGATTTGATGGTTAGTGTTCCCCTGCCACCACTTACTACAAAGTCACCAGAACTTTGTCCTCCCGATACAGTGGCAGCTAAAGTGGTACAAGGTACGTAAGTGACATTAACATGTGGCAGAGCTTGAATTTACACCTATTCTTCCTATACAAGCATAGTGAATGAAAGGAAAGTAATTTTATTTTAAACTTACTGAAAAGTGAACTTCCACCGCGGACCTTGTATTTGTACATCCTGTCCGCTTTTACATCCCATGAGATCATTATAGTTGGCTCAACACTCTTAACACACTTGGGTACCTCTAAATATTATAATAATAGGAACATTGCCAAATCTTACTGTTACGTATACTGGAAGTATATGGTGCATGATGATGTAATGATCAAGCAGAACAATGCATCAAACATGTACTTCCAAGGAACATGATATTATTACTTTAATTTGTCACAGAAAAACATAATACATATCACGTACGTATGTTAGGTGTTGAAATGTATGGTGCAAAGGGGTATATATACACTCTAACTAGCAACTTGTGGGCAGTGCTAATGGGCACAAAAGTACATCACATGTGATCTCAGTTTAGAACCAAGCAGTCATGTACTTGTGGAAAACTGCTGAGATATTGCAAATTACAGTATATTTATTATATACTGGGAACTACTTGCAATAAGACACAAATAACACTGCAGTAGAAATTCTTTTTGAATCAGTACTCACGCAAATTAAACGGATGGGGTTGCTTGCATTCTAAAAAAGAGAATGTGAACACAAGAATTATATCAATTATGCATGTTTATGCAGACGACCATTAGCAGTGTTAATTGACACACCTTCAATAGAGAAATCCTCATATTCACTGTAAAAGTCATTGTCACCAGCATCGAGGTCCTTAACTGTAATTCTGTAGTTCCCTGGTGCTAGGGAAGTTGTTACAAGAGCCTTTCCACTTGACACAGAGAAGTCGCCACCTCCAGAACCAGATCCTTTACCCTCTAATTATATAATATACAACAAATGCAAGCACATGTAATTACATTAGATTCTCTTAGCTAATGCTATAATTATGCATCATGCAAGTATATATAGCAGTGTACAATATTATATACTTACCTTTAACAGCTGCACCTGAAGAATCTGTAAGTTGGTAGCTATAAGAGCGGTCTGCTGCAACGTCCCAGGTGATATCCGTCTTCTGAATACCATCAGTGTCACAACCAGTAGTGACATCTGATATAACACACAATACATATAGACAGTGTCAAATGCAGATCGATGTAAAAGTTATGGTATATGTACGTATACTAGGCAAGCATCCTATATATATATACTCACTGATATTGAGATCCAGTGGTGTTTTGCATCCTGTCAAAAAGGAGTTTTATCAGGTTGTAAATCATACAATGCCATGCATACCAAATAAGCAGTATTACAGTAATGAATTATTATTCCAAAGCATGCATGCCATGCAGTCAACATCATTGATGAGGTGATCAATGGGTGTATACACATTACAATTATTGCCTATATACTATGAGACTAAAATTGCATGACTGCAAGTAGGTGCAACATGCATATATGCTGATTCAGCCCCTACCTTTTCTGACCTTGAAACTGCCAGTAGTCATAGAAGGAATAGAAGACGATAGGTCAGTGACTGTTACTTTATATATGGCAACATCCCATTCTCCTGGAGCTTTGAGAGTTAGTGTGCCCCTGCCACCACTTACTACAAAGTCACCAGAACTTTGTCCTCCTGATACAGTGGCAGCTAAAGTGACCACAAATTTAGTAACATTGTATGTAATATGTCCAAGCTTCCCGCAGTAAGCACATGGAATATTGTGCTGGCATGCATGCAATTTGAACTTACTGAAAAGCAAACTACCACCGCGGACCTCATACTTGTACATCCTGTCTGCCTCTACATCCCATGATATGGGTATAGTTAGCTCCCCACTTTTCACACAGTCAGGCACCTCTAGAATATCAGGAACATTGCCAAATTCATCAATTATAAATAAGCTTCTAATTTAAAAAGAATTTGAAATTAATTTCTCAGACAAATAAAGGTTACCGTAGTAGTGTAATGATGTGCTGCATGGTCAAGTATACATGAACAAAATGTCACAATATAGCAACCATGTTCATCGCAGACAAATTATGCATTATATAATGTATTTGCAAGTTCAATCTACATAATATCATGGCAAAAAGGGTATATGCTCTGACTAATAATATGCATGGAGTATATATGGTAGTACAGTAAATCCATATGTATAGGGTTGTCACATATGTTGGATTGCTGAGTGGTCGGCATGGCTAATGGGCACAATTGTACTTCACATCACCTAGACTAAGTTAAGAACCTATAATACTCTTGCAATAAGTGCATAAAAAGTTGATCACTACCAAATTAGTATCTGAATGTAGTGAGACACATACAACTGTACATAATATTCCCTTTTAAGTTAAAATGAGTACTCACGTAAATTGAATGGATGGGGTTGCTTGCACTCTAAAGAAGAGAAGAGTGCAATATTAATGAATAACACTTTTACAGCTTGCTCTCTAATAATATTATATATTTATTCATGCAAGGTTTGGACAGATCATTATAATTACACCGTCAACACAGTAGATCAACCTACCTTCAACAGAGAAATCCTCATATTCGCTGTAAAAGTCTTTATCACCAGCATCGAGGTCCTTAACTGTAACTTTGTAGTTCCCTGGTGCAAGGGAAGTTGTTACAAGAGCCTTTCCACTTGACACAGAGAAGTCTCCACCTCCAGAACCAGATCCTTTGCCCTCTACATACACAACCATTGCATGAAGATGTAAGTTTAGGTGCTCTATAACATACTGCATGCAATGTCAGCTAATTTTAGCACTTACCTATAATTGCTGCACCTGAAGAATCTGTAAGTTGATAGCTATATGAGCGGTCTGCTGCAACATCCCAGGTGATATCCGTCTTCTGAATTCCATCACTGTCACACCCAGCATTGACATCTGATATTACACGCAAAGGACAAGCAATGTCATATCCAAATGTCATTTTGTTAGAAGTTAGCAAGTTTGGCACTATGCATTTAGTAACTGCGCTATTATCAGAGAAATTTTGCATTATTAATTTAATTGCACCACCCTTGAGCATGTACAGGCAATCTACACACAGAAGAATCATGCATAACTAAATTCTGTTTATACTTTATTTACATACACATCAAATGCAGGATGAATTTAGGAAAAATCTGGTATGTAAAGCACATGCAATGCATGTTACATGAAATGCACAAACACTTGCATACATTCCTTAAAACTGTATATACTCACTGATATTGAGATCCAGTGGTGTTTTGCATCCTGTTGAAAAATGAAGTAATTTCATGTAAATCATACATTACATGAAAATTTAAGGGATTGTACAGTTTGTCAAATCAACAGAGTTGCCATGTAGATACTTGGGATTTAAGAATGATTCATATAATTATTATTATTATAGTTATTATTATTATATGAGTTATATGTAAATTAGAATAATTATTATAGTAGTATTTTTTATAATTATTTTTTTACTTTTTGTCTGGCCTCTGCTATGTGGTTTTTTTCACAGTTTTCACAATCATTTGGGAAAGTTTGCAAACAAAGCTTTCACCGGCATTTTTTATGTTGTTAATTCTTTCCCTTTAACATGCATTGGAGCTACACAGAACCAGAAATGGGCTATACTACAGTATTATAAAATGGGTAGGTATGGCATTAATATAATTATTATACAGATGTTTATCAATGACTTGAGCTAATGGACACGTACAGTATATAGTTTTTATCATGCATTAAGTATATTGACTAGTGCACCTGCTTTGACATTGAAATTTTTCTGTTCAGAGAACTTTGACTCAGAGTTAAGATCCACAACTTTAAATTCATATGTGTCCAGTCCCAATGCTCTCACAGGTATGGTGAGAGTAGCAGTTTTACCAATCACATCAAATCCTTGACTTGGATCGGACACTCCAGGTAAAGTTTGTTCTAATAAGAGTTAAATCAAATTGACGTCAAATGAATGTCCTCATCCATAATTATTAAACAATTATATACTTTTCAATATAAGGGGAACTTACTTTTTTCTACAGCACCACTGGAATCAGTAATAGAATATTCGTAGTTCCTTTCTGGCTCAACATCCCATTTAATGATTACAGGATCATCAGGAGTAACACAATCAGGAACCTCTACAGTTGGAACATAAAGTAAAATCTTTTGAATAATAGTAATATACTATTATAATATAATGCACATATATATATGTTCTAGTATATCCCAATATGTGCATGGTATACCCACACATACACCAAATTTTTTAGGTGTATCTGTGTCTGTTGTAGTTTTAGGTGTAGGTGTTTTCTCTGTTTCCATTGGATTTATTGTTATTATATATATATATATATATATATATATATATATATATATATCTATATATATATATCTATATATATCTATATATCTATATATATATATATATATATATATATATATATATATATATATATCTATATATATATGGTATTTCCCTATATATATATATATATATATATATATATATATATATATATATATATATATATATATATATATATATATATATATATATATATATATATATATATATATATATATAGTCAAACTTGGTTAGAAAGTCACTGTTACAACATCAACCTCCTTACAACAACACACATGTTTGGAACTGTTTCACTGGCCTCTGTACTAAATGTCCTGGTTACAACAACAACTTAATTGGTTATAACAGCACATTTTAGTGGCAACAGTGGTGTCGTTGTAAACAAGTTTGACTGCATGTATATATATATATATATATATATATATATATATATATATATATATATATATATGTGCATATATATTAACGAGAGGTGTAGCCAGGAGAAAGAAAGGGGGGTTCTGAAAAGCCATGATCTTGGGTACATGCATGCTGTACAAAAATCTAAGGTCACCGTGATATTCCAGACACATTATACCTTTATACTATGTCTACGTTGTCAAGACTGTGGTATGCACAGATCACCACTGGCATACAAGTAAACATAATAGTAATACATGCTTGTAGCAGACTCTGCAAAACCATGTGTGCAGGGCAGGTGCATACAGGTGAGTAAGTGTTGGGGTAATGGCATTATTAATTAGCACACTGGTGGCTTCAGATTGATGAGGGGGTTTCCTGGCAACCAGGAACCTGAACAATGGTATATAGCTTAAATGAACCATAAACTTCTTCTTTAATGCAACATCAGCTATGCTGCAGTTACTGGCCTTAGCAAATTTAAAAATGGCCCTTCTGCTATTGGGTTCAACAATTATTAAACTCAAGTGAACACTAGAAGTATACAAGCACATAATCCTACCCATTACACTAGATACAAGAACAAAAACACGTACTATTACTCTATACACAATGGGCGCTGCACGCTACCTGGGTACTGCATGTTATACTACTTAGCTACACACACATCCACAACAGTAACCACAATAATTCTATGACACTAATAAAAGTTTTACACAATTAAATTATATATATTTATTTATGAAAATTAATGTATTATGTCATAGCTCACTTAGGTTGAGATCTATGTCTGGCTCTCCGCCTGGACATCTCTCAGATGGTTCCTCACACAACTGAGTTTCTGGGTTCAGCAAGTATCCTTTTGGACAGTAACATCCAGGACCCTCAACACTGCCAGTATCAAAACAAGTCCTATTTTTACCACAGGGTTGAAACTCGAAGGGAGGCTTCAGATTGCTATTCTTTATCCTTTTCCCCTTAATTAGAACATACTCACACTTGATGCTGTCTGAACCAGCTAAGAGACTGTCAACTGCATATAAGTCAAAAACATTGCTTGACAGACTTGTGCCCAGGAAGTGAAGAATAATGTGATGATTACAGCTGAGAATAATCACCACAGCTAATGCTATTTACTAACCTGTGAATGTAAAAGTTGCAAATTTGCACTCTGAGCACATGCTAGTGAACTTCATGACAGTATACTTGGGCTTGCCATTGTCACAAGTTTGTGCTGAGGTCTTAAAGTAGCAGTATTCACTACTTATACCTGCCGGAGAGAATGCATACACATTCATTGAGTTAATACCATGGCCAGCTAGTTGGTTAATATGATTACATTTATAAGATATCATTCAAAGAACATTCTTGTAACTGAAAGCTGAGATTGGTCTGGATGGCCACGCAAACCTAATTGGCACCTACCTGCTAAATGTGCTTGGCCAAGTAGACTAAGCTCAAATGTACATGCCTGCTTACACCTTATGCTCATCCATGCCAGATCTATGTTACTGTATTAGACTGCGCCAATGTAATAGTAGTCTATAGCCTATATCTAGCCCAATAACGTAATGTACTTACCTGATCGCACATGCATGTAACCCTATACCTCCCCGCACATCATAGTATGCTCATGCATCTCCTATACCCATATATAACAGTATTATAACGGTTACCCTGTTCCTATCTAGCCCTATATACGCATACACCTATCTGGCCCACATATCTAACCTGCTACCTGCCCAGAAAAATGCATAGACAATGCTTATCTAGACCTATGTCAGCCCTATACCTATACCTGACCCCAGTCATGCACGTCCATAGCCCTTTAATGCCCGTGTAGCCCTTTTTAGCAAACCTTGCAATTGTTGCAGTGTATGCATTTGGATAATCTTTCTTTAACCATCTAAAATTTATTGTTGTTATGTGCTAGGGTCTTTACGACTAGGCAATTGTAGCACATGCTCTCAGTCTATATATACAATCACGCTACCTTTACTATGAAAGATTATTGTAACTAGAGCCAGCATGTATCCAAATAGAAAAATCTACATGGCCAATTGATTTCATTGTTTGTGCAGCACGCTATAGTAGTGGTAAAAGTACTTTGATCGCATTAACTGAGGAAGTGGGGCACTGAAAAAATCCTTTAACATGATAAATAACATCAGTGGGGAAATGTAGTTATAATTATAACCATTTAAAAGTTAAAAAGGATGTAGGATTGACACAGGATTGCGCAAAAGGGCTTCATCAAAAAAGGATCCTCTAAAAACACTTGGAACAAGGGTAAGTTGCAAAACAGGTACATGGCTAGGTGGGTGAAGGGCTAGACAGGCATAGGGCTAGACGAGCATAGGGCTACACATACAAGAAGCTAGACGGGTATAGGGCTAAAAAGAGTTTAGTTGAACTGAGTGCACACTGTGCAAATTCCTACATCCTACATGTGCAGCACATTATACGTACGTGTTGCATGCAGGATGTAGGAACTTGAGAGCTGTGGTGTTTCAACCATGGGAAGATAAATATACTTCACCAATCCCACAATGCACATAGACTCTAAGTCAGAATCAGATGTAAATACTCACACAACTTTTTTTCCATAATCTTAAATGCATCTCCTTCATTCACTTCTTCTTCGAGCTGCACATTGCAGTCAGGATTTTCCTCGCTCCATCCAAGCCTAATCAGCCACCCACCAATCTCTGGAGAAAACACTGCTGTAATTGCACTTATACTAATTGAGCATGATTCCACTTGTCCGAATAGTAGGATCACAGCTTCAAAATACAAAAAGTACATGTATCATATACTAGTCTTAAGCTTGTGCCTTCTAAAACTCAGTATATAACAAATTTAACTGTTGACTATATAGGGACAGATATCTACAATGTCAACTCATGAAAATTCAATATAAAATGTGAGTCTTCAATAATTAGAGTGGAGAGAAACAGTTTGTCAGGAGAGGACAATAACAATAGCCTGTATATATAATGCTGATCTAAGTACCATACAGAGCAAAACTCATATGTATACAGACATTTGATATTGACATAATAATTATGTAATTTGATAAGTAACTGAAATTAATATATCAACTACAAGTAATGTGCACTGTAGAAATAAGCTGACATTATGTTTGTTCAACATGTGGCCCGGCACCATGAAGCATTGCTGTCAAAGGCAAAAGCCATAGAGTATACATAGCCACTCAGCACTAAGAATTATCTCTAGTTCATACTCACAAGTAGCTAAACTGAGTATTGCCCACATATTTTAGTTGAAAGATGACTTCAATAATATTTCACAGTTTAGAATTCTTGAATCTTGAAGGCTGACAAGGAGTTTGTAGATATTGGCCTTTTTATAATTTTTGCTATAGCTTGCTATAGATGTGATCATACAATCAAAGTTTGATACCATACAAAAAGGAAGTTGTTCACTAACCCTCTTGAGACTTGTCATTGACAACATTCACATGCATTCCTGGTGATAATATTGCATGTATGGGACTGTAGGCTTTTCTGTAATAAGCTATTATCCAAAACATAACAATAGTAAATTTATACTATTTATTATGCAGTTACAGATAATGATAATATGATTATAATAGTATATTCAGAGAAAGACACTGATGTAATAATTTATGCAGTATACTAATAGACCAGTATAATACTCTTACTGCTCCACTACCCTAGTCACTAGTGTCATTCTCAAAGTACATAACTTACTTTTCTCACCTTTGGGTTCAAAGTCTAATGGCTATAGCACTACAGAGTCTGAGAAATTAAGAGTACAGAGTACACAATTGCAAACTAGACTAAGTACAGTATATAGGAAAGCCTTGAGACACTCAACGCGTAGCCAGAAATGGACAAATTGGCCCCATGCATGCATGTTACATACTTTCCAAGATTATAATTGATATAATTCCTAATTATTGTACAACAAAATATTAATAATTATTATAATGGTATAGGTGCTTGTGTCTGTGTGTGCTGTGTGGTGTGGTGTGTGTGTGTGTGTGTGTGTGTGTGTGTGTGTGTGTGTATTTGTGTGTGTGTGTGTACGTGTGTGTGTGTGTGTGAGTGTGTGGGTTACTGGGGGCCGTAGTAGTCTCTGTCTATTGGCTCACCCAGCATGAATAGGATAATAGGACTTAGGATTATTAAATTAGCAGTAGTAGTTGTACTACGTGTAACAATAAAGCAGGAATAATACATGTCCTATAAGCACTCACCAATAAATGTATGTGATTACACAGATACACACTCACCATCCAACAATGTCATGCAGTATTATAGTAGTTAACAAAGTTATTATTACTATAAAAATAATATACACTGAAACCTCTCTTAACAGAGCCTGATGTAGTCAGGAACCCTAGATACTGCACACGTACATACTCAAGTCCGGCTCTCTATGTTTGCTGTACTCTTGAAACCTCTAGACTAAACCTTTTCTTTGGTTCCACTTAACGGTGTTCGGTTTACAGAAGCTCCACTGTACATATATTATTATTATTAGCTACTAGTCTCATACAATGTCATACATCTTTTGCTATATCTATGGCTATGCAGTTGTTGAATTGGCTTCACAAATTTCTACATCACACTAGATCAATTTCTTTTTACACAGCACCACACACAATAATGATTAATCTTGCATTTGGTAGTAATTGAGTGATCTATCCGGCTAGATTTACATTCAATCAAGGAATGTAACAACATGACCATGAGCCATGACCACAGACAGGAAAGCACAGCTTTCCTTGTACACACCTGTAAGGTAAGGGGTCACACTAGCTATTAGTAAAAGCTATGTGGGTTCCCAATGTGGAAATCCTATATCCTGCAATCACTAAAGGATTGATGACATCTCAGTGTACCAAATTAATTTCTGGTTAACTGCTGTGATCATGCTTACTTACTTAATATCATTGATCTGTGCCTTCCAAGTAGAACAGAACAATGCAATATTATATAATATTCAATTTCAGTGGAATTATTTCTGTGAGAGTATAGTAAGGAAAGTACATATATGAAGCTAATAGTAGTTATACTGAGCAGCTATTTACTCAATGACAACATAAGTATAAGGTATATAATAATCATAATCACTGTACAATCATGTCATGCATAAGATAGTTATACATACTGAATATTGGGTAGCAACAGTCCAGATTGCGATATAGTTCTCTTCATTTAAAATCCAAGGTTAGCATGCAGCATAATCCATGATGTACTATCTCATTGCATGACACTCCCAAATTACCAGGACTTTTACTCCCACACATACACATATGCACACACACACATGCATACACACATGCACACACACACACACACATGCACACACACACACACCTCCATGCACGTACGCATACCCGCACACATGCCACACACATGACCACACATGCACACACACACACACACACACACACACACACACACACACACACACACACACACACACACACACACACACACACACACACACACACACACACACACACACACACACACACACATGCACACACACACACACACACACACACACACACACACACACACACACACACACACACACACACACACACACACCAGCACAAACACACGTACACACACACACACGCACACACACACACACACACACACACACACACACACCAGCACGAACACACGTACACACACACACACACACACACACACACACACACACACACACACACACACCAACACGCACACACACACACACCATACACACTTACTGGTGCGTAACACCCTTGTTTCCTGATTGCCTTGATCAAAACTCATTTATACTCTGAAGTCACTAATATGCAAATTATAATGAAGCAATTAACCTCAGCACTTACTCTAATTGTACCTGCATGCAATTAACTACAGCAAGACCTCTGTACCCCAACACCTTTACAATCAGACATTAATTCCTTCTAATCCGACTCTCTTATGAGGTACTGTCAACATATTAAAGTATGGTAAGAGTCACTCTGTAATCTGAAAACCTGTTAATCCAGCACATTTTTCAAGTCCCACAGAGTGTTGGACCTAGCTGTACACCTTCTGTGCTGTGTATGTGAACTATTCTGCCTCTGGTTTTATCTATGGTCCTTTCAACCTTCATCTCAACCTGACACTATTGTTTCACATTCTTCAAAGTATGATATAATATTATGCAATATTATGGCAAATTAATTATTCAAAGTGCTAATTTACATCTAAAACAGTATAGTATTATATGCTGTATTTGGCTGTGTTTTTGCCAATATATAGACATATCATAGTAATACATACACACTTCGGACTACTAGAAGCACACAATATTATATTCATGACATGTCCTTAGCTATGTGTCGTATACCCCTGAGAATCACAAACTGCACACATTTCAACCTGCTTGGCTAACTATATATCCCTATATAGTGCCATCATTATTATAATATCCTTGTATAGATATAGGTCATGATGTTATGTGCAGAAAGACAACAGCCTATTTGTTTTCTAGTAAATTCTATTAGTCTTATAGTTATGATGATGTCAGTCAGATGCAGGTGTATGCCATTGTTGTCAATAACTCATGCACATGCAATATTATATGGTATAAATACACATTGCAACAATGGAACTGCTTAGTATAAGTTAAGTACCTCAAAGGTAAGACAAATCAGTATTTTTGTTACCCCATCAATGTGTTCTTTGTGGAGATCATGTTGACTCATCAGGTACCCACGGTCTTCACTGCTGGAGAAGTGCCGGTCACCACCCATGCAAGGCATACTTACCTCAAAGACCTCATCAAAAGGTCCCTTGCCTCCATCAATGTATGTGCCATTGATATATATTGGAACCACCAGGCATTTGTAGGTCGATGACAAAGGGTGGACGGG
>CAUJGJ010000001.1:1290000-1320000 GCA_963170055.1 Halisarca cf. caerulea
GTGGTTCAAGGTAAGTGATCACTGAGTTGCACAATGTGCTAAGCACATAAGTAGAATATTGCACACTGAATGTCATGGTTTTTCAATTGGAACTTACTGAAAAGTGAGCTTCCACCGCGGACCTTGTACTTGTACATCCTGTCTGCTGCAACATCCCATGAGATTGATATAGTTGGCTCCACACTCTTAACACAGTCAGGTACCTCTAGAATATTTGTAAAATATTGACAAATTTTCCCGGTTACGAACAATCTTTGAATGCAATTTTCTCATTGACATCACAAGTCCATACATTGTGACAAACATAGATAGCAGTATAATGTTGCCATGAACACTGTGACAAACGTTTATATATAATATCAAAGTGATAGTTTAAATTTGTACTCACAGACTAAAATTTATGTACTATTTAGGGGAGTTCAAATGTATAGTGCAAGTGTGTAACAACAAACAATGTCATGTAGATTGCATAGTTGTGGACAGGGCTAATGGACACATAAAAGGAACTCTAAAAACCTCAGTTCACAACCTATGTAATATATTCCTCATTAAATACATGAAAATTTCCAGACAACAAAATGCATGGTATATAGCTGTGATGAAACACAAATAGCACTGAAGCCTGTAGATATTCTCTTTAAATGAGTATACTCACGCAAATTAAATGGAAGAGGTTTCTTGCACTCTAAAGAAAACAAGACCAAATATTAGATCAATACCACATCATCGCTTATTCTGCTTATGCGTGATTAGACAGAGTGAATTGACCCACCTTCAACAGAGAAATCCTTATATTCACTGTAAAAGTTTTTGACCCCGGCATCAAGGTCCTGAACTGTGATTTTGTAGCTTCCTGGTGCAAGGGAAGTTGTTACAAGAGCCTTTCCACTTGACACAGAGAAATCTCCACCTCCAGAACCAGATCCCTTGCCCTCTACATACACAACCATATCGCATGCACATGTAACATCAGGTGCACTAAAGATTAATTTATCAGCTAGTGGCAGATACTTACCTTTAATAACTGTACCTGAAGAATCAGTAAGCTGGTAGCTATAAGAGCGGTCTGCTGCAACGTCCCAGGTGATATCTGTCTTTTGATTTCCACTACTGTCACACCCAGTAGTGACATCTGGACAGACACACAAACAGTGTCAAATGCAAATGTGCCATAAAGTATTACAGATCAAGAAAACTTCCTACTCACTGATATTGAGATCCAATATTGGTTTGCATCCTGTCACAACAAAAAAGAGTGATTTCATGTGATTGTAAGCTATATTAAAAATTAATTAACATTATCTGCTGCAAAAAGTCTTATTTTGCCAAAGTACTTAATATTTCAAGGTAACCTAATATACATAGTAAAGGGCATCCAACAGTATCTCGACATATAGAAACTGTAGCCAAATCTTGTTTAGTACCAGGATCACACGTTCTTTAATGCAGTTGTAAGAACACAAATTATACTATT
This sequence comes from Halisarca cf. caerulea, assembly GCA_963170055.1. NCBI lineage: Eukaryota > Metazoa > Porifera > Demospongiae > Chondrillida > Halisarcidae > Halisarca > Halisarca cf. caerulea. The sequence goes on from CAUJGJ010000001.1 coordinate 1,291,475, forward strand.
TGGTATACAAGATGGTGCCACATCAAATATTTGATCTATCGATTATGTTTTCTCTTTTTTAGTATTATAATTTTATTAGCATACATACATGCACATAAGTACATACATACATACATACTAGTTACATGCATATTAAAATTATGATATTATACATAGAAAGTTATAAAGCATTAATTACCAGCCTGAAACTAATGGATGCACAATTTAAGTTCTTTATACACAAATTGCTATTTGATATCATTTTGATTGTGAAACGTTATATTATATACAGTTTGATGCAGGAAGGTGATCATGCCCATACCAAATGCCCCAGACATTTCAACAGCAACAGGGACAAAATCACGAATTTGTACAATAGTGGCACCATCAACAGATACTTGATACTAGGCCAAGCATATAATAATATACTTGTATCCCTATATAATATATATATATATATATATATATATATATATATATATATATATATATATATATAGATAGATAGATAGATAGATAGATAGATAGATAGATAGATAGATAGATAGATAGATAAATAGATAGATAGATAAATAGATAGATAGATAGATAGATAGATAGATAGATAGATAGATAGATAGATAGATAAACATATATTATATATATATAAATGTATACAAAAAATTGCCTCTTACATGTGCATACACTAACTTTGATTTGTACAGTTACATTTGTCCACTTCTAAATAGACTATATAGATATAGTGTACCTGCTTGGACATTGAAGCTCTTCTGTTCAGAGAAAGGGGGGTCAGGGGCAAGATCCACAACTTTTACCGCATATGTGTCCAGTCCAAGTGCTCCAGCAGGTATGGTGAGAGTACCTATTATACCAGTCACATCAAATCCTTGGCTTGGATCAGACTTTCCGGGCAACGTTTGCTCTAATAAGATTTAAATCAAACAGAAATCAAATGAAAGTCCACATTATTTAGCATTATAGTAATTAAGTTCCAAAATTTGCAAAAAACTTACTTCTTACTACAGCACCACTGGAGTCAGTAATAGAATATTCGTAGTTCCTTTCTGGGTCAACATTCCATTTGATAATCACAGGTTCACTAGGAATAACACAATCGGGAACCTCTGCAGTTGGAGCATAAAGTAGTCTCCTTATAATACAAACACACACACATTTTTGTGTACTGTGTATTCTAGGCCCGTGTAGCACATCATATTGTACAAGATTTTGTCAAATATATATATATATATATATATATATATATATAAATATATATATATATGCTTTGTTTAGTTTATATACATTCAGTATATTAAGTAACACTATTATATTATTATTATCTGATTGCATTGTGTTAGAGCTCACGCAGGTTGAGGGGTTTATCCGGAACTTTTTTGCCTGGGCACTGCTCAGATGGTTTCACACATGACATCATTTCTGGGTTCAGCAAGTATCCTTCTGGACAGTAACATCCGGGGGCTTCGATGGCGCCACTAGCATCACAAGTTTCATTTCTGCCGCATTGTTCAAACTCAAAGGGAGGGCTTTTGTTATTTAGTACTGATTTGCCACCAATTACCAATCTGTTACACACAGAATTGCCTTGACCATTTATAAGACTACCAACTGCACAAAATTAGAAGAGCTGCGGGTTACAATCATTTTCATATGAACCTAAGAAGTCAAAGAGGGTCAACAAAATTAATCTTCCTTACTTGTGAATGTAAAAGTTGCGAAACTACACTGTGAGCACATGCTAGTGAACTTCATGGTAGTGTATTTGGGCTTGCCATCCTCACAGGCTTGTGCCGACGACTTAAAGTAGCAATATGTGCCACTGTTACCTGCAGGAGGGAGTGTAACATGCATTGATACTAGCTAGCAAATGGAAAGACATATATAGAGGATCTTGTATTTGACTGATAAAATATAGATATTGTAATAATATAATTTACACTTTATCAACTGCACAGGAACTCAGTACTTGGGAGGTTTTACTGTTTTTACTAGTTATGCCCTTAGGGCAGATCGATGTATTTTTGTAATAACATGGTAACCAGGCACATGTCTGGAGTAACATGTTTACTGAACGAAGGCCTGGGGGCCTGTAGGATGAGGTCCATAAACATGCTATTCTCTTAAACAATTAAGGCATTTGGTTTAACTAGGCTATATCCCCTTTTATCACTAAAGACTGTTATGCTGCTATACAATGTACAGTATAACCCCACCATCAAACCACCTCAGAATTAGGACCATGCACCTGAGTATTCTGATCACTTTGCTTGCTGCAGTCTGGAATTTCCCGTATAGTCTAACATAGAAAGCTGTTTCTGCACTCCTTCCTCTGAATGTTAAAATTAACTTAAAGACCAATAATTATTACATATTTAGCCACCTGTACTGTCTGCATTTGCATTTTAGGTTCTAAAAGGACTCCAACAGTTCAACATATATTATATTATTATATTGAATTTAAGGTCACATTCATGATCTTACTAGTACTATTATAATGATAGCAAAATCAACTGAGTATTGGTCAAAGAAGGGAGATTTATAGAGTTTACTGCATATACAGGTTGATTGCCTTTCATGTGCATCCTGACTCCATAGAGTGACTTCTTGATGAGTGATGTCATTTTGATCTACCTGGTTATCCATGCAAAACTTCAGAAATATAAGACCACCTCACACACCAGTTGTATAAGTCCTGAGGGAGGTCTTGTTGTGTAGTTATATTTACTGTAGAATCAGCTTGTTATTGCATGTACCTTAGCATGAACATAGACAACTTATGATTGTGATTGCACACAATCATTACTACAGCAAACCAAGCAGGGCTTAGGAAATAATTTGTGTTATGCTTATAAATTTGTCTTAAGAGTGTACTTCCTAATGATGTTCAAATTTATAATAATAATAATATATATATATATATATATATATATATATATATATATATATATATATATATATATATATAATATACATATGATCCGTCTGGTTGTCCAGCAGTGGCCGGTGGCATGCATAACCATGGCACAACAGGGTATCCTGTTATGCTTCTTTATGGTAAGCCCAATGACTTAGGAGTGTTTGATAAACAGTTTTTTGCGAAGCAAGCGAAGCGAGCGAAGCGAGTGGAGCCTAACTGGTTGACCTGTTGAAACAACTGGTGTCCAGTTAGCCATCAGGTTAGAACATATAATTATATAAGGAGGTAGTTACTTGAGCAGATCACAGAAGGTAAATCATTAATTTAAAAACTTAATTCTACAAAAAGTTTGGATCTGTAGATCTTCATCAGTTGTTACAAAACTTAAAGGATATATAGTGTGACATTTTTTATCAGGTGTAAAGACAGTTGTTGAAATAAAGATACGCAAAACAAGTATGTTATATATATTATATACACATTTATATACATAATGTATATAGTGTACATATTAACTATATGCACACAAGAGAATCAGTCGATCAAAGAAGCATGACATTTTGTTAAGTACTGCTAGGCCACTATAACACAGTATTCCCACAGTCTAAATCGACTTCATCACAATTCTAAGGTGTGGTATTTCAAATTCGCAAGGGATGTCATTTAGTATACATTTCACAAACTCCCTCCGCTCCCCTCACCATTAATTAGCCCATGCACATATATAGAATCTAAATCACATATCTAACCATATACTCACACGTCTGTGTTTCCACTGTCTCAAAAGGTTCTCCTTCGATCACAAGTTCATCGAGACGCATATCGCATTTAGGATTCATCTCACTCCATCCAAGCCTGATCATCCACCCACCAGTCTCCGGTGAAAATAGTGCTGAAATTGCACTTATACTAACTGAGCATGATTCCACTTGTCCAAGAAGTAAGACTACAGCTTCCAAAATAGTGGCATAAATTTGCCAGTAAATATCATACAAACACAGCTGCATTAATTATGTGCAGCGCTGCATAACTGTGAATTTAAGTCCAAAGTACGTACTACATGGCTTTTACCTGAAATGTACATCTTAAACACACAGAATGGAGCAAAACAAGTATAATAAATGGTGTATGACATGCATGTGATAATCTCAATTGTTAGCTTATGCAGACACACATGTTTGCTGACAGTAATATACTTAGACATTAGCTTTGAACTAGATTCAAACCTATGATTTACACTAATTTTCAATTGCAGTGCTACTTAGCATAGAAACAGGCTAGAAATTTTGCATCATACTAACACACAATAATTGCTGTCAAATTAAGACAAAAGGGACAAATATTTATGTCCATTCAGCACTACAAGAGTTGCATCTCATTGATAATGTGGAGTATGGTAGTACTCCATATTATGTAGGATTGACACCAAAAGAACATGGTCGCCATACATTAGCGCAAGTTTTGTTTCCACTCGAAAACTTGTACTTACAAGCAGCCCAGGTGAGGAATGTCCACATATTATTTCACTACAGAGATGCCTTCAATAAAACTTGTTTTCCTTTACGTTATAGAAATCTTCACAGATTCTGACTCTTGCATGAATCTTGAAAGCTGACAAGGAGCTTGCAGATATTGGCCTTTTATAGATACTGCTAGCTAGCTGGATGTGATCATACAATCATGCAAAGTTTAATACGACACAAAAGGAAACTCTTCATTATAACCCATTCACACCTTGTCAGTGACTTCATACTGCATGTGTCATATCATTGTGTTTTTAAGAAAAGCAAGCATGCTTATAAATTTCCTATACAATTGAAAATATCATTATTTTGAACAATTACATTATAATACACTCTAACAGATGTTGAGAATAGGGCTACATAATATTATAATACAAAAGAAAGAAGGAATCCTTTACAAATCTTTGCATGTGCTCAGGAATCCTTTACAAATCTTTGCATGTGCTCAGGTACCCGGCCCTTACTGTTGAACTGTCACACAGCCACTAATAAGATTCCCAAAGGAGTGCAAAATGCACCAGAAAAAGGATCAGCACTTCGAGGGCTAATTTCTGTTAGTAATTGAAAGCTTTTATATAATTAGTGTATAGACACAGAGTGCATGCCAAAATACATGCATGAAACCATGCTGCAGTAAGCACAAAATGTGAGTTTGCGATATTATATCTGTATATATATATATATATATATATATATATATATATATATATATATATATATATATATATATATATTATATATAATATATATATACTCAGTCTATTGATACTGTCCTTCAAGCAAAGATCGACAATCTACGCTTGATGGGAGAATGTCTCTCAGACCTGGAAACCCACGATATGCTCTTTGCCTCCTCAGAAATGCTTTTTCCCTACCCAAACTCCTGTATGTTCTCAGGAGTGCACCCTGCTTCCAGTCCATGATTTATTGTCCGTTTTTGATGTGGTTCTCCGTTCACTCCTTGAGGTGATCTGCAACGTCAAGTTGGATGACTCATGCTGGCTGCAGGCCTCATTGCCTATCAACAGTGGAGGCCTGGGGATTAGGAGTGCTGTAATGCTTGCACCGTCAGCCTTCTTGGCTTCAGCTGCTGGCAGCACCCATATGTCTCTCAGGGCTTCCTCCCTCCAGGGATGCAGTCTTGCATTCCTTCATTATCAACAAAAGCGTTGAGCTTGTGGTCAGATTCTGCATGTTCCAGCGACCCACCATGTGGCCTAGAAGCCTCCTCCCAGAAGGCAAGGGATGCGCCTGTTGTTATAAAGTCTCTTTCTCCTCCCTTATCACCCATTCACAGGACTCAAGTGGAGAGCTCGCTTGCTTGCCTGTTCTAAGGAGTCTGGAGCATGGCTTACAGCGCCTCTCATTTCTGCCCTAGGCATGAGGATGTCCAATGGAGCAGTGCGAATAGCAATTGGCCTTCGTCTTGGAGCTCCAATTTGCACTCCCCACAAATGCAACCTATGTGGATCTCAAATTGACAAGCTTGGAACCCATGGTCTTAGCTGCCGCAGATCCCCAGGTCGCATTCCTGGACATGAAGCCTTGAACTCCATCATACAGCAGTCATTGACTACCGCAAAGATTCCATCTATCCTTGAACCGGCCAATGGGTCTATCACGCACTGACAACAAGCGTCCAGGTGGGGCAACCATAACCCCTTGGCTTAGAGGACAACCTCTAGCTTTGGATGTTATAGTCTGGGACACCTTTGCTGTTTCCTACCTCTACCTGTCCCTGCGGGTGTTGGTCAAGTGGCTGACATGGCTGCCAGGTGAAAGATTGATCTGTACAGAGATGTTGCCCGATCTCATCACTTTGTCCATTTGGCTTTTGAATCAAGTGGATCAAGTTTTCACTGATCATTCCTTGTCATTTCTGCACCAATGGGCTTCCAGGATCTGATCAATCACAAAGGATCCTCTGGAATATCTCAAGATCAGCCAAAGAATCAGTGTGTGTATCCAGAATTTCAATTGTCTCTCCATTATTCAATGTTGCATGTGATTTTTTGGTCTACATAATATTATGCTCTTTTTGTCTTCTTTCTTTGTGTCTGTTTTTTGGCCATGTGTATCTCATGATTTATAAAGAATATATATATATATATATATATATATATATATATATATATATATATATGTATATGTATATACATATATATATATATAATTATAGAATTGTTATCATAATATTATGCATATATTTTATAAGTATGTATTACTATATATTTTACAAAATGATTGAACAATACAACTAATGCAGCTATGATGATTTTTACAGCCTACAAACCAAAACCAAAAATAACTATACCGATATATAGCTCCACCCACTGTGCATTATAATACATTGTGATAATTCCAAGCATGTATATAATATATTGCAGGCACTACTTTGATCGGGTACACTGCAAAACTTCAGTTACAAGTAAAACCACAGATATATTATCAGACTATAGTACTGTAAAAATGATCTTGCATGCAGGAACTATAGCTGTTTAGGTTAAGTTCAGGTTATTATAGGCAAATTTGTCTTCACTGGGAAACCATTTAGCCATAAGTTACTATACAACCCTATAGGCACCTGCATGGAAAAAGAGTGCAGAAATTATGATACGGCAACAGTAGAATAATAGAACTGTAAGGTGATCACAATGACATTCCCACCATGCATGAAGCCACTCTGAATATTTTGAACTGACAGTGTATACTATCTATGGTATTATTGGCCCTACTTTTAAATGAATGTGAGCCTAACGTCTGCAGACTGCATAGGTAGATACATATAGAATTGATGCTCATGCATATCAGTGAGGTTTAGACATTCAGAAGCTATAGCTATTAGAAGACTTACAATCTTATTCTGAAACTAAATTCCATTTCAAAGTATTATACAGAAGAAATGTCCAACAACAACAAATGGAGAGTTCTAGCTGCAGGACAGGAAAAAAATCCCCCTTTTTGTACTGTTTACCCTCAGAGACAGTCACTGTATTTTGGATACCATGATGTTCTACAAAGTGCATGTGACTTTCAGCTCAATCAGTAGTCTTTGGGCATTGCCAAGTGTTTAATCATAGAGAGTGAAAGTTGATAGTTGTATATTTCAGCAAGTTAATTGCGATACTATACAGATGGACAATACATATTATCTGATATGCAACAGGGATTTGCTCATGATTGCACATGAAACATGAAACCCAATCCAGTTGTTGAATCACAAAATGTACAAGCACCTCACAAAATTACCTTTACACAGATTTATACAATAATTGATCCCCTTATATAATAATGGATACTCACCAATGCATACACAATAACATACGTCATGCACGCATGCATAAATGTGCACAAGCAAATCCACATGTGCATAATATGTTTGCTTGTACACATAATATGCTGACACATGCGCACCTACACAGTGGGTGGGTACATGCATGCATGGGTGCACACTTGATCACAAGTAAACACTTGTGAAATTCATCTACTGGCGCCATAGCACAGGTGACTGGCCCCAGTGAGTACTTGCTTCTAGTGACCGAAAATGCTCACAACACTGCTGAAAGTGCACAGTGGCTCAGTGGGCACAGGACAACATACTCTTGGTAATCACACAAAGCTGCACTCCACTTCATGTGTCATGCAAATATCATCCTAATATTAACTGCCTGTGATTCTATATTCATTACTGAAAGTGTGTCATGCAAGTATCATCCTATACTATTGCCTGTGATTATATATATATTCATTACTGAAAGTGTGGGCATGCAAAATTCATTCTAAAAATGCTAAAACTATGTCCATTTAAGTGGCTTCAGTGTTTCCTTAATTTGCCCAGGAATAGTGTCGCTATTCATTTCCTTAATGGGTGGTGATGTCAAGGCTAATTTTTATACTAGTCTTGAAGACTAGTGTAGAAATAATATATACAACAATATTTTTCCTCCAACAACACCTATTAGAGTTGATCAGATGTCTGTAGGAAGCTGTGGCTGCCAACAAAGCAACCTCAATGTTTTTTTGTCATGAGACACTGTGTAAGGGTTGTAATTTTCCAGGTACCTATATGTGTAGTACAATGCATAAGAAAGAAAGTGGTACTACATTACCACAATCCATAAATAAAAAGATTTAAATATCCCCAAGGAACACACTGAGAATTAAGCAAGGCTAGCTTTGTACGTACTTGGGGCTAAATTCCTGATTGAATTCATGCACATTGTTTTATTTTTTATTTTTCTTTAAGTAATTAACAAATCTTATAATGTAACATAGCACATAGAGAGCTTCAAGTCATTGAGTCTGGTTCATTCATACATGGCCCTCATTAATGATCACATCAATGGGGTTGTCAGTCAGGTCAATTGCAAGTCTTGCTGGTCTGTGCAGGGCTGATCTTGCACCTCTCAGGCATAGATTGGCAGAGTCGATGAGTGAGAATCCAAGCTTAGATCGGATTATCTTCATTGTCTCATTGTATGGTGGGGAGTGCTTCAGGCTGATCAACGAGGTTAATTATTTATAAAAGATTGCCGCAGAAGGTCCCAACCCACCCGTTGCAGACAGCACAATGGGTGTAAAGGAACCGTGTTTGACCTCAATGATTCTCCTTTCGTAATGCCTTCTCTTCTCCTTTTCATTCTGTCTATAGGCTAATTGGATGGTCTGGTTGGCGTAGGCTCATGCAAATGGGTTAAACACCCTTACATCGAAGAAAGCACTTTGCCTATGGTTTCCCCAGAAACCCATAGCCTTCACATCAAGTCTTAATTGCTTGATCCTCAACATTAAATTTTGTAGTTCTGTGCAGGAATGTTTCTCCAGATATAGGTTGGAGTTGAGGCTCAATTTCTACACTTGGACAAACTTCAGTAAGGAGCTGAGCAGTCAAATCTCGGATGTGGTTGTGTCTCGCTGTAGGGAATGCTCCTTTGTGCCGATTGAGAGCATAGGTGGTGGAAAATGGAGCACCACACGAGCAGTGACTTGGTAGCCTTATAGGGGATGTCAGTCATATCGAATACAGAGGGCAACGCGAAAGGCCTGCTTATGTAAGGAGAACCCATGTGATTTGATTGGAAGTGTGGTGAGCCATGTGGATGCCCCTTTCTCTGATGCCAACTGCACAGCCTTCTGAAGCTTTGGCGGCAAAGAGTTTTTCAGTGTTGTGTGTTCCTAATGTTGCTTTGCTTGGTGTTGCTTCCTGGTCTCACGCTTCAGATGCTCTTGTGTGGCTTGAATAGATAGGGGCGACTCATTGCTTTGCCGTGTGCAGAGCAAGACAAGGGGTGTGGTGATTGAACTTAATTGATGATGATGATGATGCACACTGTACACATAATTAATATACATGTGCACACACTTGGCAATCAGTCCAGAGGAGGCTATGTCAATGAGTGAGGAGAAAACAGTCATGTATTTATATATATATATATATATGTGTGTGTGTGTGTGTGTGTGTGTGTGTGTGTATATATATATATATATATATATATATATATATATATATATATATATATATATATATATATATATATATATATATATATATATATATATATATATATATATATATATATATATATATGTTTTGTGGCATCATCATCTGTGGGTTGGGACTCTGTGGTGAAATTCTGCCAAACTATCAGAGCATCCTGCTATATTGATGACATTGACAATGAGATATGGGCTTAGGCAGAGAGTCTATTTAAGCACAACCAGTTGCACGCAAGATATGCATATAGATTTGATGCATGTATTGTATGTATATAGTAGGGTAATGAGGGGGGAGGGGGGGGGGGGGTACTTACAAAGTATAGCCGTAGGGGGGCAGGTACATGTATGTATATGTGGTATCCTAGACATCTATAAAACACATGCAGTGCTGTGATAATAGAGGTGCATGCAGATATGTATATAAATGGAGTGCAGGGATATATATATATATATATATATATATATATATATATATATACACGTATGAAACTAGGGGGGTCTGGGGGCATGCCCCCCCCAGGGAAAATTCGAGTTTTTAGGTAAGATAACGTTGCATTTGAGGCCTTTTTAGACCATTCAAGGCTGATTTTCACACTCAAATAGGGCCTTCTCTATAGTAATACAATGAGTGCCTGTGTGTATACGTACATGTGCACACATATGTGTGTACGTGCGTGCGTGCATGCATGCGTGTGTGCGTGCGTGTGTGTGTGTGTGTGTGTGTGTGTGTGTGTGTGTGTGTGTGTGTGTGTGTGTGTGTGTGTGTGTGTGTATGCGTGTGTGTGTGTGTGTGTGTGCACGACCGGATATATTATGGAGTGCAGGAGTATAAGTATTTAACTAGAGGGGTCTTGGGGCATGCCCCCTAGGGAAAATTTGAGTTTTTTGGTTATACAAGGTTGTATTTGAGGCCATTTTAGATCATTCAAGGTATATTTTGACACTCAAGTAGGGCCTGTTCCATAGTATTTTGGATTGCAGTTGGAATTTTTTTGGAGTGGAAGCTGGGGAGTTTGGGGTGGAAACTCCCCCCCCAATGGATAGAACCCTGCGATGGCAGAAAAACAAAGTGATCATGATGGCGATTGTTCTGCTAAGTACTCAATTGACGAACTCAAAAGTTTTTTGCTTCATAAAGGCATACCTTCCTCAAAAAATTTCAACAATTGAGGAAGGTATGCCTTTATGAAGCAAAAAAACTTTTGAGTTCGTCAACTGAGTACTTAGCAGAACAATCGTCATCATGATCACTTTGTTTTTCTGCCATCGATATCCCAATTAGGCTATAAGCTATCAGAATACGCGTGCCATGATTTATCCAACACACGTGGTATCCTATTATTCCTATACCCATCTGAGCATGCTCAGATCCATGCATGACTTCACCAGGTCCTGTTTATCGAATATATCACGACGTCGTGAGATTTTCACAACGCTTTGAGTATTATTTTACCGACGTCGTGAAGGTTTAGTAAGTTACAAAATTGTCCGCTGTATGTCTCGCGACGTCACGTAGCACTCACAACGTTGCGAAAAGCACGAAGTACTCCCGACGTTTTAGGAGTTCTCTGTCGACGTCGTGTGTACTCCCGACGTTGCAACTTATGTGTGACGACGTCGTGCGTCACTCCCGACGTCGTGAGATTCGTAGGACGACGTCGTGAGATTCGTCGACCGACGTAGTGGACTTTTGCAACATTTGGCTTGCCATACGATCGGAGCCCGGGTAGCGATTCTGTCGCGGTCCATGAATCTTTATCCGACCATATAGCCGTAATGTCACTGGTCTTCGGCATGACGAACAAAATAAATATTGCCCGTGAGCTTCGCTGGTCTGTTTCTCCCGACAAGCTAAAGTAAATGGTTTGTAATCTGAAAATGGATCGAGAAGGATCGAGTCGAATTTAGCGGCATCATACAAACTTTAGACAATCGGCCATCTTGACATCCATCAAACTTATCTATCTACTAAATTAAATAGTATCTATCTATCTATCTACAGTGGAACCTCTCTATAACGGATACTTTGGGACCCGAAAAACAGTTTGCTATACAGAGGTTTCCACTATTCAGAGGTTATTTTACATGTGTAACGATCTATCTGGTCCCACAAAAGTAGTCTGTTATAGAGAGGTTTCCATGCACTGATCGATGTGAGGTGAGTTTGTTATAGTTTATCTAAGAGGTTTCACTTTATCTATTTATCTAATCCATCTTGATCTATCTATCAATCTATCTGTGTGTGCATGCTTGCACGTGTTCAGTTGTCGTAAGAGTCCAGATCTACTGCCACTCTAAGCATAATGTCAAATCATCCACAGAACTCTTACTGCGGCAGATGTACCATGCCAGATGGAGCCCCATGACCTATAGTCTGGATGACGGGAAACACCCCAATGGACTTACCCTTCTCCCTTGGAAGGGTGGGCACCCCTTCATCTACTTAGACACTTTTGCCTCTCCCCACATTCACACTGCCTCTTCAAGGGGTGGTGCTTTGGCTGAGTGGGTGAGGTACACAAGTTAGGACAGTATCAGCATCAATCCGAGCACCAAATGCCATTTTGCTCCCGTCTATTGTGAAACTTCTGGTGCCATTGGGTCTGACACTTCATTTATTGTGGGTAAGCTCAACTAAAATAGGATGGAGCTACTTTTGCACCGATCAATTCCTACATGATTGAATGGTTGTCAATAGAATTCCAGTGCTATATATGCGATGCATGTTCAATTGACTGTATCATGTGTTTTGTTTTAGTATATAGGACTTTGTGCTTTCCTTTATGCGGACTTTGTCTTTCATGTATTATATATATATATATACAATATATATATAATACATATATATACACATATATATGTATATAATATAATTATTATATATGATTGTATATATTATAATTATTATAATATATAATATTATATATAGCTTTATTCTCTCTGCCAATCAACAACATTTTTATCACTAAGGTATTTGATCCCTTGCTATGATTTATGGCAATTTATCTAATATGCATGAACATTTAAAACTTTGATATTCAACTTTTTGCAATTATTGTACATTTTCCTTTCTTTTCTGGTAGTCTGGTATATATGCCACTAAAGTAGCCTATGACTAACGGTTCCCCAGGTGAATTAAGACATGTAACCTAACCTGACTTGCCCTGTGATGTGTGTATGGGTGTAAGCATTCATGTGGTACTGCATACATGTGTGTGTGGGAAGGTGCATATATCCTAAATGCATGTAAAGTCACATGCAGCATACCTCAAGTTAAGTCTGTCTGTACTTCTATTCTTGCAAAATGGAATTAGCTAGTTGGAATGCTCGCTATATATGCATTTATGTTAATTATTTTTGTCCACACAATAGATTGGCCTATGGAATATAATACATATACAAAGCAGTTTGCAGCATACATGGATAAAAGCTATATCTATAATAGAAACACACAAAGTCTCCTTAATTGAAAGTGCACAAATTAGATATATACTTATTCCAACTTAAATTACACCTGGCCATGAAAATTACCTGCAGCGCTATATAATATGGTACGTAATATTATCAATTTGTAACTGTTGCAGTATACTAACAACTAGAGAAATGATTTAAAGATGTAATAGGATACACTGGTTGATGATATGAACATATACGCACTAGATATACTCAAGTTCAATAATAAGTAGAAATTAATAATAAGATCTTTGCATCCTTCAACTCAGTTTAGCTCTGTGATCCTATATATCGGATACTAGCAGTATTGGCCACACCTCCACTCTTCCTCACTGAAATAGTCAAAGTACTTTCACTCCCAGTGTAAGCCTGCAGGAAACAATACCCTGCAAAGACAAGGAGAAGTGGGTAGTACATAAAATGTGCACAATAGGAGTGACAGGACAGAACAAAGTTGCATAAGATGCAGGTGTTAACACAAACTGAACATTAATTGAAGTGTCCTAAATTTTTTTTCAATGCATACCTTCTCCAGAGAGGCTTTTCTCTGCAGCATTGCCTATTTTTACTGTGAGACCGTCAGCAAAATCTTTACCCTGAACAGGATCCAAACAAACGTTTATTCTACCGCGTTCTGGATCAGCTGTATATTTCACATCTGGGCCAATGCCTCCTCCTAAAAGACCAAAATTGTGGGTATGTACGTGTGTGTGTGTGTGTGTGTGTGTGTGTGTGTGTGTGTGTGTGTGTGTGTGTATGTGTGTTTGTGTTTATGTGTGTGTGTGTGTGTGTGTGTGTGTGTGTGTGTGTGTGTGTGTGTGTGTGTGTGTGTGCGTGTGTGCATGCGAGTGTGTGTGTGTGTGTGCGTGTGTGCATGCGTGTGTGTGTGTGTGTGTGTGTGTGTGTGTGTGTGTGTTTGTGTGTGTGTGTGTGTGTGTGTGTGTGTATGTGTGTGTGTGTGTGTGTGTGTGTGTGTGTGTGTGTGTGTGTGTGTGTGTGTGTGTGTGTACGTGTGTACATGTGGGCAAGCGTGTATGCGTGTGTACGTGCATGCATGTGTGATCTTGCATAGTTGCAACAACAATTAATGGTCTCACAGGAACACACCCCTCATATGCAACTTCAAACTCACTATCACTGATGAGGAATCTGCCATAGCCTGCTCCTCCTGTTTCCTTCTCTCGCACAGCCAAGACATACCTTCCAACAGGTAGCTTATCAGAGGATTTCAACTGGTAATTCATGGTCTGGCCTGGTGGATCACGGCATGTTGATTATTTGAATTGTACAGATTTCATCTTATCACAAACAATAAACACCTACCACTTTGTCCTGATCCATCAATATTGCCACCTATACAAGTCAAACAATGAGAACATCCTCAAAAAGTATTCTATACAGGCCTGTAGCCAGGGGGGGGGGGGGGGTTGTTGGGTTCAGACGAACCCCCCCTTAAGAATCACCAAACAATAAAATATAAGCCCTAAAGGGTTCTAAAGGAGTATGTAGCCTTATTTAGACCCACTAGGCACATATTCCCTTTGTTTCGTTGCTCTATTATCACTAAACGCTACCCAGAACGCTACCTGATGGCAATTGGCCTCCATTTAGTGATGATGTCATTACCATCATAGTGACATATTGTACTATGTATTCTGTAACTCGTTTGCACTGTGGATAGTTTTGAGGGTATTTTGCATAGGGGGTCAATATATCATGTGTGTGTGTGTGTGTGTGTGTGTGTGTGTGTGTGTGTGTGTGTGTGTGTGTGTGTGTGCGTGCGCGTGCACGCGTGCATGTGAAGGGGGATTGTGGAAATCTGAAATGTAACCCCCCTCTGGAAAATCCTGCCTACGGGCTTGCTATATTATGCAGTAATTTCAGTATATATAGGTGTGAGAAATGCTGTCATCATAATTATGACCAGGGTTCTATAGACTAGGATTATTCTTTCTTTTTGCATGGGGGTTGGCTTTAGCATGTCTGCTGTGCAAGTTTTCAGTGGTTTCCATGTAATATGTATTGTATCTACGGATGTAGCAGTTTTTCTTTCAGGATAGCAATCAAGGGGGTGGGGCAATAACAGAGTAAACTATTGGAAAGGAACTCTACATGTACATACATCAATTAACTTAAATATTTCTAAAACAAGTGCAGTGAAGAGATGTAAGGATTGGAGTGCAAATATGTATGTGGTATTGTAGGGGTATATAAGTAGGGGGTGTGGAGGTATGCTCGATTTCCAGAGTTTTTTTTCAGGTTATAAGGTGGTATCTGAGGCCCTTTTAGTCCCTTCAAGGTTGATTTTGATGCTCAGGTAGGACCGTCTCTATAGTAGTTTAGATTACAGTTGGAATAATTAGAGTGGAAGCATCCCCCCACCCCTACTGGATAGAACTCTGATGACGAATTACATTTATCATGATCATAATAGCCGACAGCACAACACACGCAGTAAAGAAACTTGTATGGGGACACAGAGCATTCATGAAAGGTACAAAGGTCATACATACATAATAATATATATGTAAATATATATATTATGTATAGTTATATAACATATATAATATATGTATAATCATCCTCTCACACTGGATGCTCAACCTAAGCTAAGGTAGGTTGGAAGTCACATTAACTAGTGTTTAATATGCTTTTTGCAACAACTTCTAACACCTTCCAATTTAGAATCTGAATTAATTGGGAAGTATTAAAACTAGATTTATGATCAATATCATGATTCTGCATAATATACACACAAGTACAAAGCTCACAAGTTTCAGCTCTCAAAAATGATAATAACTTACTTAACACAACTTGAGGAGTAGGATTGGGTTGAGCCTCTACTACAACTATAAATTCATATGTGTGTCCTGGTTCAGGTACAAATGACACACTAGCCTTTTCACCGGCACTAACACAAGGTGCAGTCACTATACAAAGTAATGGATCATTGGTTAGCAAAAAATATTGGAGAAATCACCACAGATTCGGTGGTCTGACTTGTCCAGAAAACTTACTTATTTCAATCTCACAGTCTGAAAGAAAACAAAAAGATATATATTATTAGAATATATAGTAATTTAAAAATAAGCAAATAATGCCAAGGTATTCATTCTAACACGTGCTTAGACAGATATGTATCACACTTACCTGCTACAGAAAAGTCCTTCGATTCAGTGTGATAATCATTCACACCAGCATCAAGATCTTGCACGGTAACTGTATAGTCACCAGGTTCAACTGACTTTGTTATTGTGCCCCTTCCATTTTCCACTGGGAAGTTAGAACTTCCAGAACCTGGAACTGTACCCTCTGCAATTCAAATGCTAGCTGAATAAAACTATGTGTTAAACTGCACAGAACAGGGTCACATGCATACCAGCTACTGTCTGTCCTCCTCGACTTAGCGTGTACTTGTATGTCCTGTCACTTTCCACCTTCCACGAAATCATCGCAGTTGGCTCTCCATCCTGGCAAATACCACTGGCATCTGTTGCCAGATGTACACAGTATGATGATACTATGTGTAATTTTTCAAGCAATTTTGAAATAAGTATACTTACCAATCTCTAGAGCCACTACAGGTTTGCATCCTAATAACAAAAGACCACAATCATTATGTCAAATTATCAGAAAATTCATTGGAAACACTGATTGATCCCAAATGATCAATAAAAATCGGTGTACATGTATATGCACAATGGAACATAGTTGACAAAGTAGCATGCAGAATTAATGTATACAAAAAACATGTAAATAAAGTTAACATCATTATACAGTGTCATTGTGTTCATGTGTATGTGTTCGTGCAATAATGTTTTACTATGATAATAAAAGATATAGTATGCATTACCTAATGGGAACTTTTTTGAAAACAAGTGATACACATAATCACTACGTCACCTATCAAAGAATTCATCATCATCGGTGGAGCTATGGTGAGTACATGTATAGCAGTTCATACATTGCCTATTAAGTGGATATTATATTATTATGCGGACCTCATTGAAAATTAGTACAATGTGCTGATTTCCCACCTTTTCTGACCTTGAAACTGTCAGTAGTCATAGAAGGGATAGAAGACGATAGGTCAGTGACTGTTACTTTATATATAGCAACATCCCATTCTCCTGGAGATTTGATGGTTAGTGTACCCCTGCCACCACTCACTACAAAGTCACCAGAACTTTGTCCTCCTGATACAGTGGCAGCTAAAGTGGTACAAGGTAAGTGACATTAACATGTGGTGGAGCTTGAATTTGAACTCAAATCTAAGTCTTCCTATATTATACCTATATTTTGAACTTACTGAAAAGTGAACTTCCACCGCGGACTTTGTACTTGTACATCCTGTCTGCTTTTACATCCCACGAGATCGATATAGTTGGTTCCACACTCTTAACACAATCGGGCACCTCTAAATATGTATGGAATGATATTCAGTGTCAAATTCACCACTTACAAACATTGAAATCTGAATGATATTACTGCAGAAATTGTTACAAAATTTAATATGGATTGTAGCATGATGCTGGGCTGGTTAGCCGTGAACATTGTGACAAATGTTCATATCAAAGTGATACTTTATATTAATTTTCTATTATCATAATGTATTCACAGGGACAAACATTAATGTATTTGGGGAGTTCAAACGTATGGTGCAAATGTGTAACAAGAAACTTGTGGCTTGCATGGTTGTGGACAGGGCCAAAGGATAAGTAAAAGGGAGCTTTAAAAATCTCAGTTCACAACATATATAATAATTGTCATTAAATGTATGAAAAGTTCTAGAATACATGCATGGTAACTGCGGTACGACACATTGTCAACTATATAGAACTATATTGTAGAAATTCTCTTTAAATCAGTACTCACGCAAATTAAATGGATGAGGTTGCTTGCACTCTAAAGGATACAAGAACACAATATTAAATGAATACCCCATCATAGCTTATTTATTTAATTTCTGTTTATGCGTGATTAGACAGAGATGCTAACAGAGTGAATCAATTCACCTTCAACAGAGAAATCCTCATATTCGCTGTAAAAGTCTTTATCACCAGCATCGAGGTCCTTAACAGTAACTCTGTAGTTCCCTGGTGCAAGGGAAGTTGTTACAAGAGCCCTTCCACTTGACACAGAGAAATCTCCACCTCCAGAACCAGATCCTTTGCCCTCTACATACACAACCATTGCATGAAGATGTAAGTTTAGGGGTGCTAAAGCTTTATCGGGTAGTAGCAGACACTTACCTTTAACGACTGCACCTGAAGAATCTGTAAGCTGGTAGCTATAAGAGCGGTCTGCTGCAACATCCCAGGTGATATCCGTCTTCTGAATACCATTACTGTCACAACCAGGATTGACATCTGATACAACACACAATAGACATACAAACAGTGTCAGATGCCAGTGTGACAAAAGTTATTACAGGCCAAGCATGCAAGCTTAATTCCTACTCACTGATATTGAGATCCAATTGGTCTTTGCATCCTGTCATAATGTAGGAGTAATTTCATATAATATAATATATGGTATCTTAAAATTAATATCAACAGAAAAAATATGAAATATGCCGAAGTACTTATTCCAAGATGACCTTATATTACCCTTCAGTAAAGGGCACCCAACAATATCATAACATACATACAAACTGTACATAGCTAATATCATTCACCAGACTCTGAATCATTAAGTTGTTTCTAATGCCGTTGTGAGTACACATCATTTTAAATGTTTGGCATACGAGATTGTGCCACAATGCCATTGTGAAAAACCGATATACAGGCAGCTAGCTATTAAAATGTAGTTCGGATGCTTTCAACGGCAATCACACTATATAGTCTAGTACTGCATCATTTACATTTAGCCCAAATACATATGCATAGAGTAGTGTCAAAAAACCAAATGGATGCTAGTTTGTGGCATATATTATGTAGGAACGCTACATATTATATTATTATATTTTTTCCATAAAAAATCATACACATATAATCACGCACATATACTGTTCATAGAATAAACAAACAATAGTCAAACGATAGTACCGAATATCATGCACATGTGCAGTTCCCAAGATGTCCAATGTATGTGCGTAATATACAGTGAAACACTCTTAATAGCATAGCACTTGAAGGAATATTGCAGATAAAGGAATATAGTTTCTTATACCCATTGTGTCAAACTAATATATTTTGTTGCAGATAATGGAAAATTTTGGATATAGGAATATTTTTCCCCGGACCAAAGCGTACTGTAGTATATATGCATTATTTTTATATAATGCATTGATCAAAGTCAAGGATTTGATGTAGTGCTAGCATAGGACACACACACACACACACACGCACACACACACACACACACACACACACACACACACACACATATATTATTATTATGGCAGTAATTTAATAGATACTTGACACTAGCATACTTGTACTGTTACAGTACATGAATTTGTCTCTTGTGTACACTGCAACACTAACTTCAATTTGCACAGTATTACATTTGCCCACTTATGCCTCTGTAAGCGTGAGAACAATCCTATCGAATATTTCAATGTACATACAAAATTGTATGTAGGTAGATTACAGCATACGTACCTGCTTTAACATCAAAACTCTTCTGTTCAGAGAAAGGAGGTACAGGGACAAGATCCACAACCTTAACACTATATGTGTCCAGTCCAAGTGCTCCCGCAGGTATGGTGAGAGTACCTTTTTTACCAGTCACATCAAATCCTTGGCTTGGATCAGACACTCCAGGCAAAGTTTGTTCTAATAGGAGTTACGAAATCAAATTGAAGTCAAATGAAAGTCCATATTGATTAACATTAGTTTCCAAATTTGGAAGGAACTCACTTCTTACTACAGCGCCATTGGAGTCGATAATAGAATATTCGTACTGCCTTTCTGGGTCAACATCCCATTTGATAATTACAGGATCCCTAGGAGTAACACAGTCAGGTACCTCTACAGTTGAAGCATAAAGTAGAGTCTTTAAAAATCTAAGCACACACACACACACGCATGCATGCATACATGCATGCGTGCATGCATGTGTGTGTGTGACTGTGTATAATTATAATCACTATCTTCTACATATCACATTACATATATTATTGGAATGCATTGTGTCACAGCTCACGCAGGTTAAGATCTTTTTCTGGTGTTGTTTTGCCTGGACATGTCTCAGATCTTTTTACGCACAATCCAGTTGCTGGGTTCAGCAAGTTTCCTTCTGGACAGTAACATCCAGGACCTTCAACATCAGAAGTATCATTACAAGTCTCCCATCTGCCACAGGGTTTGTACACAAAGGGAATTTCCAGGTCACGATTCCTTACTGTTTTGCCCATAATTCTCAGTTTGTCACACTCGTCTGTACCTCTACTGGTTAGGAGTTTAGCAACTGCACAAAATTAGAATAGAAACTGTTACACTAAGTTGCAATCCTACAGTATTATCATCAAATAAATGAACAATAATAATCATTTCTAACCTGTGAATGTAAAAGTTGCAAAACTGCACTGTGAGCACATGCTAGTGAACTTCATGGTACTGTATTTGGGCTTGCCATCCTCACAGGTTTGTGCCGCGGTCTTAAAGTAGCAATATGTGCCACTTTTACCTGCAGGAGGGAATGTAACATTCATTAAATTATGATACTATGGAATTACAGTGAGGAATTGGTATTCAGATAGACATCATAGATATGAATTCTATGCATACTCTACACCGTCCATCAACTGGCTTCTCAATACTGGCATCTTCAAGGTTACACTGTTTACATATTATATATATATATATATATATATATATATATATATATATATATATATATATATATTTAATATAATATTGAACGTCTTGGTGAACATCTGAGGTTACTGCACTCTCATGATGGCCTGTGTCTATTGAAGAATGCCCTAGCCCTACCTAAGGTGGTGTATGTTCTCCGGACTGCTCCGTATTTTGATTCACCTATCGTACCATAATTAGCCTTCAGAAGTCCCTATCGGAGGATATTTGTAATGTGCACCTAAGTGATGAGGCATGGGCTCAGCAATCCAACCTGTCTAGAATGCCACATGATTGATTGTGCAATGTGATCACATGATTATGTATGACCTGATCTTTAAAATGTAAACTTGTGACACAGTATTCTGAGTTAAGGTGTAGGGGTGTTCGAAGTGTAGTAAGATGAGTACATATTCCTATCCCCCATGCACCACCATCAACCCATATATGTATAGAATCGGAATCAGATCTGAATACTCACACATTTGTGTTTCCATTGTCTTGAAGTGTTTTCCTCCTTCCATTTCTTCCTCAAGACGCACACCACAGTCAGGATTTTCCTCACTCCATCCAAGCCTAATCAGCCACCCACCAATCTCTGGTGAATATATTGCTGAAATTGCACTTATACTAATTGAGCATGATTCCACTTGTCCGAATAGTAAGGCCACAGCTTCCGAAATAATGACAGTAATATAATAATGAATTATTATACACCAAACATACTGGCACCATACATACAAACAAAGTAGAGCTGGAATAATTATGTGCAGGGTCCGATAACAGTCAATTTAAGTCCAAAGAACATTACATTCTAGCAAGACGAGCACAATAAGTATGACATACACAAGATATGCATGATAATCACAATTGTCAGCTTCTACAGACTTCTTTATTGTACATCAAAACTTAGACAAAATAAATTAAAATCTGTGACAGAACACTAACTTTTCAATGCAGTACTACATAGCATTGAAATATTAGGCTATATATTATATATTATTACAGTTTTGGAGCACATTAACAAACACTGTCAAGTGCTGACAAAATAAGGCAAAAGCCATACGTAGTTATGCCTATGTAGCACTCAGGGTTATGTCTTTCACTTGATACTCACAAGCAGCCAAGCTGAGGAATGCCCACATATTTCACTGCAAAGATTCCTTCAATAAAACTTTCTTTACGTTGTAGAGAATTTCCCAGATTTTGATTCTTAAATCTTGATAGCTGACAAGGAGCTTGCAGATGTTAGCCTTTTATACCTTCTGCTAGCTAGCTGGTCGGGATGTGACCAGCTAGCTAGCAAAACTTTGATTAATTGAATTAATCAAATTTGCATACCACAAAAAGGAAACTCATCGTTAACCCATTTACGCCTTGTCAGTGACTTCATGCAGTGTTCCAAGAATAGCAAACACACGTACTGTCCTATATACATAAATTGGACTTATCATTCTGAACATAGCTCCTAGAGGAATGATTATGAAAATGAGACATACAAAAGAAATAAGGAACACTTTACAAATCTGTATGGTCTGGAATCCTCAGTGTTACACTTTCCTACCGCTCTTGAGAAGAGAGTAATAAATCAGAAGGAGGATCCGCACTTCAAAGGGCTACTTACTGTGTGGGTGAGTCTGAGGATCCTGAAAAAACCCAGTTACCCTCTTCATCACATACTTAGTACACTGGATAGTTAGATGAGCCCCATTTCCCAGAATTTGCGATATAATAATTTCCAGAAGAATACAAATTAATACAGTACATATAGCTCCACAGTATATATATATATTATATATATATATATATAAATATCTTAGATTCAGATTCTAGCACCTTCATAGTTGAACATGTATGCATCATTGTATTTCTTCAAGTACACTGTACTGTAAAATTTCAATTACAAGTAAGACAATAAAAATTATTGATAATCAGGACTGCATGCTATTATAGAAGTGGTCATGCAAGTATTGTGAGGTGGTCAAAATGTATGAAATCCCACCATGAAGCCACTCTGTAATATACTGACCTGTACAGTATACTGAGGAAGATGAATGATTGACTCCAAGTTCAGTATCTAGTACAGTTGAGTGGACGTCACTTATAACTTTTTTTTAAAAAAAGTCTGCACCTTTGTATGGTCCTGTGTCAGTCGTACATCCTTTTACGATTTATTAGACAACTTCGGCAAATGTCCAACTGCAATAAATGTATGAGAGTTCCACTAACATGACAGAAGATCCCCTCTTTTTGTACAGTACTGATCTTCAAAGACTGCATTTTGGTTATCATGGTGTCTTACTTCATTTATATAAGTGCATAATGTTATGACAGCTTCATCAGTCTTTGGGCAAGTGTATAATCATAGTACATGAGTGTCAGTCAATAGTTGCAATACTACAAATACACAATGTATACCGGTACATCTGATGTACAACAGAGATGTGCTTATGATTGGCCATTAAACACCCAATATATATTATATTATTAATCCAGTTGCTGAATCACAAATTTTTAAGGTATAAATGCCACACAAAACTGCTCCATACAGTATTAGGCATAATTATTCATCACCTTATAATAATTGATACTCTCAGATTTCAATCAAGCTATAGGATAACCACAAACAGGAAATGACTAATATCCTTTACAACACCAGCAAGATAAAGTGTCATGCTCAGGGCGAATGCTGGGGCCAAATTTACGTGACTGCATATTATTATGTTTACCAACACATCCTATCACAATCACTGAAAGCATAACTTCCAGATATCCAAAATGAATTTCTGGTAACTTTTGTGATCACGTTTGCACATAATACTTTTGCCAGTCTGGGTCTATCAAGTGCACCAGAACACCAGTCCTACAGTGTTAGAAATAACGAACAAGTGGCAGATGGAGAAATGTCCTAGTAACATTATTTTGGGTCAGACAATTTCAGATTTGCTCGGACATATTGTTGGAGAAGTACACATGTGCCACATGCAATACGTAGATGTGCATCAACTAATAATGAAAGTATATTATAAGTAGACATTCTCAGTACAAATGACTTGGTAACATTACTGTGTGTGTGTGTGTGTGTGTGTGTGTGTGAAATGAACTTGAGATAGTGCTCAGCCAAATATCTGACCTACACTTTTTGGGGTCGGATAAAATGCCAAAATGGTCGGACAATGTCTGAATGTTGGCCATTATCTCTAACACTGGTCCTACGGCATTGCATAGGACTTTTGCAACAGCTACAACACTGCAAAAGCATTATTTAGTGTGAAACTAACTTAACTGTTAGTACTACTACTGTACAGTATTAGGGTCATGCATTATAGTACACCATGCAGACACAGACTATAGAGACCAATATCTATATTATGCTAAGTTTGACTGAACAATCCAAGTCAGCTTCAAAGTTGGCTATAGCAAGAAATGGCCTAAGGTTCATTATCAATATAAAAAATGTAGGGTAACATTTGTATAATATAGAGCAATGTTTTATATTCACACACATACATACACACCCACCCCCCCACACACACACGTACACACACACACAACCACCCCCACACACCCACACACCCACCCACACACACACACTCACAACCACACACACACATACACACACACACACATACACACACACACACTCAACCACACACACACACATGGACACACACACACACACACTTTTTTTTATTTTTTTATTTTTTTTTTAAACAACTTCATTATTATAAACAACCACTTGCATGTTTACAATAATAAAGGAGCCATGCTAAATAAAGTGATTGCCAACACATTCAGTAGATGATGTGGTACAATAAACACTTAAAATGGCTACTAGAAAGAAGAGAAAGAAAAAAAAACCTGTATATACTAGCAAAAAGATATTGAAACATGTTATGAAGCTAACTACTATGGAGTACATGATAAGATATGACAACTACTACACGCTATGCTATGGTCTATAGTAATACTAAATACTAGGCAAGAGTTAAGTATAACAAGTACTAAAGTTTAAGTATTTGTGGAGTCATTTGGGCAGTTTCTCGAGCACCAAATCGAAAAGGAACCACGGATGACAATGCTGGATAGCGACACTAAAAAACTGGAAACAGCAGACCCGGAAAGATGGAGAAATTTTATTAGGTCTTCAAGGCTATCAGTGTCGATCATCCCTCGGGACCCAATCTGAATGGGCCAAACAGAACATTGGACTCCCTCTGACCTGGCCATGGTCGCGAGATCGTGGTACCTAGCATGTTTCCTCACAGCTGCATCGACAAAGTTCTCTTCAAAAGGGCATGTTAACTCGATCAGCATCACAGTACGTTTGGCGTCATTCCAGATCACCAGATCAGGCCTGAGGTTGGTGGGGCAGAGATGATGGGGTGGTCTATATTCCTCGGTTGGAAGGTCCGCAGTGACGTGGTAGTCATTACCCCACTCACAATCCCTAAGGCAATTACGTACAAAACGGGAAATCTCTGCCAGCACTGCATCATGCCTTGCATCATAGCGTCTTTCTCTGAGGGCAATGGGACATGCGTTGAGAATGTGACGCAAGGTTTGGAGTTGTCCACACAGTTGGCAGTTTGCGGAAACATTCCTCTTCCAGCGCACAAGGTTGGAATTGTGAGGAAGTGTATCTTTGGCGGCATTGAGAGCGAAACTCAGAATGGAAGATGGTGGGGACCAAACTGCTTTGGACCAGTAGTCCAAAGTGTGGTTATCAGTACATCCTTGCCGCCAGTAACGGTCTTGCATTTCTAGGCTGCTCAGTTGGTCAAACCTTGCTTGGTTGTCACTGTTGTTGATCTTTCGCTTGACAGCCGCCTTGGCTTGTGATTTGGTGGAATTTGAACG
This sequence comes from Halisarca cf. caerulea, assembly GCA_963170055.1. Taxonomy (NCBI): domain Eukaryota; kingdom Metazoa; phylum Porifera; class Demospongiae; order Chondrillida; family Halisarcidae; genus Halisarca; species Halisarca cf. caerulea. The sequence continues at coordinate 1,317,523 of CAUJGJ010000001.1, forward strand.
AAAGCTAACTATATCCTGGACTGTCTCAGCACACACACACTCAACCACACACACACACACACACACACACACACACACACACACACACACACACACACACACGCACACACACACACACACACACATGCACACACACATGCACACACACATGGTGACACACAAGTACACACACACACACACACACACACACACACACACACACACACACACACACACACACACACACACACACACATATACACACGTACACATGCTTGCACAAGCATGTTCAAGCACAAAACCCTGCACATATATAATGCTTGCACACATGCTTGCACATGTACACATACACTGTGAGTGTGTGCATGCATGCATGGGTGCGCACTCGATCACACGTAAAAGTTGTGAAAGTTTATCTACTGACACCATATTTAATGTATACAGCAGGTCTCACTGGATATTTGCCTCTAGATCTAGTGATAGAGAATGGTAACAATTCTGCTATAATTAAGTGCACAATGATGCAGCTGGCACAACAATGTACTCTTGGCAATCATACAGAACTATATACACACTTCAACCTGAGTCGACTACCATTCGATAATGCTGTCTGTGATTTAGCACATGTAGTGGTACGTTTTTGTCACTAAAAGTGTGTGCTATTAAAAACGATTTCAAATAAAATGCTAGAACTATGTCCATTCCATTGGCTTCAGTTTTGAATGTGCTGGCATATTGTCACCATTCATTTCCTTAGTAAGGGTGGTGATGTCAAGTGTAGAAAGACAACAATGTCCTCCAACCATTCCTATTAGAGTTGGTCAGATGTCTGTAGGAAGCTGTGGCTGCCAACAAAGCAGCCAAAGTGTTTTTGTCATGAGTCATTGTGTAAGGGCTGCAATTTCAAGGTACTTATAATGTGTAGTACAATGCATAAGAAAAGAAGTGGCAACACATTATGGCTTCAATCATCATAGTGAATTCATAAAATGTTAATTTCCCCAAGCAACACACAGACTGAGAATTATATGTATGGCTATTATTATGATAAAGTTGAGGGGTGCTACTGCACCACTAATAGAAATGGGAAGGTGCCAGGGGGTGGGGCGAGAGGAGAGGGAGTGCAAGCAGTGCAACAGTGATAAAATGGAGGATGCATGTCATTGGATGGTGGAGTGTGACGTGTTTGACTTTGTGAGGGAGCCTCTCCTGAAGTTGATGGACCATGTTGATGAGGACTTCAAACAAAAGACAAAGGTCCTGGAACAGAATACATCAGTGATCCTTACTCATGCGTGTTATACAACTATCTTATCCCTCAAGTGTATTTTAGCCCTATGAACCCATATAGATGTCATTAGATGATAAATTCTTAAGATTCTGGATGGGGCATATAACGATATGTTAAACACATGTATGATATTTGGCCTCTACTCCCTGAAAGTGAGGGGGGCAGGGCCCCCCTGGCCCCTCGGGCTCCTATGCCTATATTTATCCCACAAAGTATAATTCTTGCAGGTTTTATTATCCATATCTTGCACAATAATTGCAATGGTTTCTCTCTCTTTGTATGCTTACAGTACATTATGGAGCATGGCAGTACAGTGAATTCTCGTTAATCTGCCACAATTCGTTTTGAAAAATTTGGGTGGATTAATAAGTTTGGCGGATAATCCAAATCAATGTGCAGCCTGTTCAATGAATTCATGCACAAAATGGATGGTGGATAAAAGGGTTTGGTGGATAAACTGGTGGTAGATTAATGAGAATTTACTGTATTCCATATAACATTGTGGGAATTAGAGGACAGAGGCAGGAAGACCCCCTCCCCTCCAGCCCCCAACAACTTATAAAAGATGGTCTGACGTACTTATTGCATACAACACAGTGGTGACATACGTAGTGGTCGTTTCACACAAATACTTCATTTTCATACAATATCTCATGCATAATTGGCAGGGAAAATAACTCATCTCAATAGAGTGATGGACTGAAAAGGATAACATGCATTGTTTCACCATAACTAATTACTCCTGCCTGACAATATTTAACATTTAACCATAAATACTCTAGATCTATACCATACAGAGTATAGAATTTCTATGTTTTAACTAGACAAGCTAATATATTAAGCTCTATATTACAGAATAGGCAAGCTCAGAGGTTGGGGTTGAAAATACGTAGCTTTATCCCTATAGACTCGTGCGCTTTCATATGTGCTGAAATAAACAGGAATACCAGGCTAAGTACCGATATCTCTGCCTTCAACGAAGGGTACGTACAAGCTTGTCGGATTTGCACTATCTTTACCTCTTTCATTCCAGTATAGCTAGTCGAGCCCGAATTTAGTCTACCGCTCTCCTCCTCGGCTCCTTGACTTTTCCCTCGCTGTCACTTTTTTGGTAGCCATTTTCCCCTCCAGCATCGTCCGCTGTACGTACACTTTCGTATAAACAAAAAATTAATATCCTCTTTACTATATACCAAAGATTACATACG
>CAUJGJ010000001.1:1325000-1330000 GCA_963170055.1 Halisarca cf. caerulea
TAATAATAGTATTAAGTGACCATCTATATCCACTATATAATCACAAATTTAATGATGATGTGAACAATATTAAGATATTGGCAATACGCTGAATTATATGTGGCTATCACATTAACCAAAATAGATGTAACATTACATGTATATGCAGAAATACCGAGTAGCTGACATCCCACACTGGAATAATTATAATCATTCTTATTATTATTATTATTATTATTATTATTATTATTGACTTTACAACACAGCAGTATGGAAGTATATGATATTGTTACATGAAAAAAAAAATCTAAGAAAATGGAGCTGTGTTGATGGACAACCAACAAGTTCGTTGGCAGCCAGGCTATGTAGTATGGTTGTAGTGCGATCTGGTTCTGTGTGCTATGGGTGATTCCGAAATGGTAATAGGTGTCCAACTGATGTTCTTTGAGGTGCTTCCAGTTCGAATCTTAAATCCAGGATGATTTTCGATCTCGAAATACTGTACATCCTTGGCCCTGTTCATGAGGTCCTCCAGTGAAGTGGTGGCAATGTTGTAGGGTATTGATTCAGAAATTGCAGGTGGAATTGGACCTTTTTGGACAGGTGTCCAACAACTGATACCTTCGGGAGAGGTGTACCGGACACCTGGCACACCCTTTTCTCCTTCCTCAAACTGCTTAGAATAGCATTTGGATAAATCCAAAGACTTTTTATTGGTATAAGTCGTTCTCATAAGCACTTTGCTGGGTGTTTCATGCCGAGTAGCAAGTTTGGTAGTACCGACAAGCCTGTTGGGCTGGTAAGATGGAGTTGAAGTAAGATTCGAGAAGGTACGATCACTTGACGATGGAGATTTGTCATGTAACGGAAATCCAGGAGCAACCTGCGGCAGTGGGTCGTGTACAAAAGTATGAACTACTTTGACTTTCATCTGAAGCCTAGTGTCCCTCCCAACTGACTTCCATGCAGCCACCATTAATTAATTATTTTGTCTGCTGGAAATGGATCTGGAACCAAGTCTCAGTAAAATTAATAACACTATATATGTTATTTCATCAGAGCACCAAGTCATGGGTTAGTTTGTACAGAGTGACCACCCCTTTTTTGTAAGAATGCGTGGCTTAGACAATTGACTCATCATACTTGCACGTAAAGTCTACATGCTAGCATGTACATAATACAACCAATGTAAAAGGTTATGCATAATATACAGAATATATAAGCATGCAAAACATAAATCTTAGCACGTATTGTTAAATAATAATAATGTATTTGCTGGTGCGGATGTTTGAAGAGTAATTGGGTGTCATCCCAAAAGAATTCTATCTTCGCATGTGAACCAAAGGTCACCTCGAGCAAAATGCATCATCTGTTTTCATATTTTTATTTAACTTTTGATTACTAACAGTAATGTAGCTTACATTATTTGTAGGATTAAATGAGTGTTGCATGAGCATGCTCTGTTGGCACTTGACATAATATCAATGCTAAGTGAAAATTCTATCCTCCTGTGCATGCAATTTAGTTTTTTCATCACAGTATGCATATATGCTATTGATCTGTTCATTGCAAGGTGATATATAGTGGTCCCCCGTTTACACCAGTAATGCCGAAAAGGTTACCTTATATGGCCATGGGTCAAAACGGTCATTTACGTAAATTAATATTTGGTGTCTTCAGCTTCTACCACTAGTAATAATATTATTGAACCTCAGAATAATGTTATACAGTGAACACAGATTCAATTCAGTTAATCTCAGCATATATAAATACTGAGAGATGTAAATGTGTTATATTATCAGTACAAAAGATGTAAACTCTTATATCTACGCTAGTATATAGTGCAGTTGAACTTCCTTCAAGTTGTTGCATAGGTATTAACATTGTGCATTTTAATAATAGATAAATTGCATGCATGGCATGGTCTTGGGTGTTAGTTATGCTCCAAGCTTTAATCAGTGACACTGCACTGCATCGGATTGATGTAGTCGGAGGCTGTTCTTGAAGAGATAAAGCCTTCAAAAGTTGAACAAAGTGTTGCAAATGTAGGTCTCTCGTCTGGGTTGTCTTGAAAACATTGCATCATAATTGCATATCTGAATGAGTTCAACCAGAAGAACATTGTCAATTACATTCTTAAAATATCCCAAGAATATCCTAACAAAAAAAGTTTGTTAGGATATTCTTTATTCACAGAGATTTCCAGTACTATTCAATGTAGTATTGCAATAATGAGTATTATTTTCTTTCAAGATTACATACTGTACAATGTCATGTGCAAATGTACAATTGGTCAGCAATTGCATGGTCCATTATAGTACACTTTGGAATTATAATTCAGAAAATTCAGCATTAATACACAGTATGTGTTAAGAACTATAAACAGATTAATAGTGTGTACTTATTGAAACAATTTGTCTTAAGATGTCCTTAAAAATATAATTGACTTACACATGGTCAGGACACACATCTGGCTGCTGAAGCCTGTATCCACTAAGAATCTGTGGGATAATGGCAGCATGAGCAAAATCCTTGTACGGGAGATCACCTAATGGTATAGAATATACAGTATACGTACATGCTTAAATGAGTCCCACTTTACATCCAGGTCCTTGGTGTACACTTCTAGACTAGTCTACTTGCATAATATAATTATGAAGAATCAGCAAAGTTTGCCATCTCAATGCATGAGCAAATCATTTTCTAGGCAAGACCCAGTCAGAGCATGCAGTCACCCTGACAAACTATAATTGCTGATCTTACTCTCAAGACAATATCTGCTACGTTAGTCTTTTGTTTTCTTCTAGGAATATATTTCTATATATAAGATTTATAGTTTTACTCACAGACATTAAATGATTTATTATCCAGTAATAACTTGTGCACTTTATATATATATATATATATATATATATATATATATATATATATATATATATATATATATATATATATATATTGCATGCCAATGTAGTGTACCACCTGAGATGTTATCATTAATGCTCCCACCTACCACCTCCCCCGCATATCACATGATGATTGTACAGTCATAGAAAAATTTAGTACAAGCAACATTTGGTTTGCCATCAACATAATATAATCACAGTTATATAGCATGGCAGATTGGTTGTATTCTGAAATATCAGACCTCAGCACTATACAACAGGTTTGGGTTGATATTTCTGCAATGGCCCACTCTACCATGCTTTATGCATACACATTGTATGCAGGTCAATTTCAACTAACCCAAACTGGAAATCTCCCAGAGGCAAACTCCAAATGACCATCTAATGCATTCATGCATGAGAGATCAATTATAAGACAGTAACATAATATATAATATGCAATAATGGGCATAATGATTCTATAATATGTAGGATGCATCATAATAACCCTGTTTGCTTACCATGTATTATATGTACACAACTTTATAAAATGTTATATATATTCTGTCTGTTTACCATATACAAATATATATATATAATATGTTCTAACGGTAATAAACCCGATGGCTTCCATCTCGTATTAATATATAGAATCTTGCCAGACAATTGCGTAACAGGATAGCCTGTTGTACCAGGGTTAGCCAATCAGGCACAGTTCGACATCCGGATAGATCATATAAAATCATTTTTATAATTATTACAATACAAGTCAGGTATATAAGCAGAACAGAAGTGACAAGCAGCAAATGAGCAGAAAAGCAAGAAGCAAAAAGAATGAAAGAAACAATAATCACAGACATGTGCAGTGTTCTCCCCAGGCCATTTTAGAGTAGCGGCCCGCTACGCCTTCAGTTTAGAAGGCTTAGCGGCCCGCTACGCCTTCATTTTGGAAGGCTTAGCGGCCGCTACTCCTTAAATTTGCCTGTGACTGTCCTCTATAACATTATCAATTTTACCATGGTTGCACTCACCAAGAAAACTTGACAAAACAGGTAGCTTTGACAATGGTTGAAAGTAACTATTTATCGAACGTAAGAGTTTATAATATATGCAACTTGAAACAGATTGCAGTTACTTAAATTTGAGCGGAACCGTTGTCATCATTCCTTCCTTTTCTTAGGCCGAATAAACCAAATAGCGCGAAGAGCGGCCATTTTTAGGCAAAGGCGCGATACGCATAATTATGTGAACGCGCGTGTTGTCATTGCCCGCAAAAGGGCAAAACGTACCTGCTAATTATTATTTTTTTTTGTTTGAAAAAAAAAAAAAAAAAAAAAAACGTACCTGCTAATAGCACTCCTAGCTCTAGTACTGCGGTGCTAATCCAAGATGGAGATCAGATTTTCCTTTGAATGTTCTGCTCCTTATCTTGGACTACCTTAATTTTAGACATATGAAGATGTCTAATTAAACTGTACTCTTTGATTCACTCGCATAATAGGTTTACTATTAGATTGTGGCAATAACATTGTGTAACAATTGGATTGTGACGGTTTGCTATTGGTGTAGTATAACTTGCGATTGCTAAGCGCCTTACTAGGTGCAGCACAGTTGCCGCAACAGCTTACATAACATTTCTATACACACACTCAGTCTGATTCTTTGGCAAAATTTATAAGGTAAGTTAGGGTAATAGATGGTTGTGTTTGACTTTGGAGGGCAATTAAGATCTTAAAGAAAAGAAAGCGAATCTTGACTGAATATCCCAGAGTTTTCAAATGACATGGGGACAAAATGGTGCAGAGCGTACAGCATTGTACAAACAGTGTTTGTGTGCAGCTGCCTGATAAGCTATAGCAACTGCACTTGCTTTGACTGAGCCTAAATGTACGTATACTATATATAGGATGGAGCAAAGGTGTCCCTGCATATTGAGAGCATCATTGTGAACTGAGAGGTGGCACTGCTCACATTCAAGTGGAGACGTTAGCACATGAAGATTTAGTTTGTTGGGAGTGTGATGATCGCATGATTGAGGATGTGTACCATGGGATGTTGCATGAGCTGCCCTGTCTGGTCATATCAGCACCAACCCATAATAATTATAATATTATATACATGCTTGTGAGCTAAATA
>CAUJGJ010000001.1:1335000-1382500 GCA_963170055.1 Halisarca cf. caerulea
GCACAGCCAGATATATTATGGAGTGCAGGAGTATATATACTTAACTAGACGGATCTTGGGACATGCCCCCTCAAGGGAAAATTTGAGTTTTTAGGTTATATATGGTTGTATTGGAGGCCATTTTAGATCATTCAAGGTAAATTTTGGCACTCAAGTAGGGCCTAATCCATAGTAATTTGTATTGCAGTTGAAATTATTTGGGGTGGAAGCTAGGGAGTTTGGGGTGGAAGCTTCCCCCCCCCCCCCCCCCCCCCCACAGGATAGAACCCTTGTGAGCCTGCATTCTGCTATAATAATGCTAGAAAACTTTGTATATGTCTCCTCCATAACATAAAATCCTATATACAAGTCAATATTATAATTATACGTACCATCCCATTAGCAATTTGAAATGCGAATGATGTCAGATTATTTTCGGCAATAATGCACTTTCCATCCTCCTTAACATGCTGATCTGGATTAGGTATATATAGCACACCTTCAATGAAATTCTGTTTATTATTCCAAGTCTCATGATCATCCATACCTGTTTCACTATCAGTTGTCTGTTCTTCAAGAATGTCTTGATCCACAGTTGCTACTGTACTTGGTACTGGACATTGGTCCTCACTTACTGAGACCATACCACACTGACCAAGGAAATTATATAAACTATAAATGTGTATGAATCTCGGCAATTTAACATGAGATACCTACTTTTGTTCTTGCAGTTTTCAAGTAGTCCCGAAGGTTACCTTGAGGTACATACTCCAGTATAAGGGCTAGTGGGATGGACAATGTTACACACCCAACCATTTTGACCACATGGGAATTGTTCCCTTCGGACACTTTCTTCATCAGTTCTATTTCTGCTAAAAAAGCCTTAATATTTTCTTGGGATTCAACCTCACATCCTAAAAGTGAAAATATTACACAAACTAAATTATTTTACTAGAATTACAGAGGCCGAGAATAGGCTGTTTTTATTCTATGCATAATCATATAAATAATAATCATACAAGTGAATTACTAGTCTTCAACTTCTCAATTAAATCTTCCACGTTTGCGTACTTCCCTTGGCCAGAAGGCATTTAGTTTTGTCAGCGCATCCATATGGCGGTCTCTTCCAAACAACATACGATGCTGTGCGGACTTTCGGGTATTCACAAGACTATGCATAAATCACTTTTTGAATGATTAGCCCAGTATTTCTGTACACAACATGCATGCATGTGTTTTCACACACCAATCACCTTTAGTTATTTCATAATCAATGGTTATTATATCCACCAAAACTGATTGAATATTTTTATTGTTCTGTAATTCTGATCTCTCATTTTTTTTTTTTGCTGCATCTCAATTTTTTGGAATTTTTGTACTTCCTCCGTGTTTATTTTGTGTTTAGCTTTTGTCCCTTTTAACCCTTTTTTTCTTTTCTGGGTGCCACTTATAGTAGCCTCTTGCTAAAGGTTCCCCAGGTTAAATAAGAATATCTGATACCTGATACCTGATAGTACCACAGTGTCTGCTGCATGAACTAAAGTCATTGTGATGACTGGAAAATGCATGTTTACACAGTACAGATAAAAGAAGAACTCTGTAAGCACAACTGACCAATGGCATGTATGTACACATGGGAATATGTCAAACGCTATGACTGCCCATTACATTTGGATTAGTTGTACATTATATGCATCAAGTACTTTTCTGAATCAGTTCTTTGATTGCTACAGCGTTAATGGATTTTCCTTCTGTCATCATTTGAGCTTTATACCTGTTCACTGCTTCAGAACAAGCTGTAAACTTAAGGATGCCTTTGAAGACTGTTCCCCAGTTACCACTCCCAATGTTACTTTCCAACTGGAAGTCACTCCTCTGAAGTTCCCACTTATCGGCTTCTTGTGGTAGACAGTCAAGCTGAATGCCAGAGAAAATGTAAAAGAGAAGTGTCGCTTATTAAGGACCATACCATGTGCAGCACATTCAGTACATTTGATATGTTAACTGAAATTTATAATATTCATACTATACCATTTGCAGATAAGCTGCATGGGTTCCCACTATTCTGTGTGGTGAAGTCCTCAGTTGCCTGCAAAAGAATCATAGGATGGGTTAATATCCTTAATGGCCCTCATTCAGACAGATTTAATGAACATCATGTTTTTGCTCAAACTCACTGTAATGAGGTTGTGGCATGCTTTCTTCTTCTTCTTCTGCATTCAAGACATGTAAGTACTAACACAATCCATCCACCAACTAAGAGAGCTCCCAATACACTTATAACAGCAATAAGCACTGTATCACCATTTCCCAATGATGATGATGGTGATGATGATGATGGTGATGGTGATGATGATGATAAGGGGAATACTGAACTTGTACCTGAAGGAGGAAGGTTGCATACAACATTCCTCTTTGCACATTCTGATCGAGTGCAATGATTGATTTGGATGCATCTGATAAGTCATAATAATACTACATGTATTATATAAATCATGAGAACTGTGAATATGTACATCCTATATCTATCTATCTGTCTATCTAGCCATTTTACTGGTAAATTAGAATGCAGAGTTACAGCCCTGAATATATATGGTGACTTTGCCTTTTAGACATTAAAATACTGACACCTGAGTGTAGGATTCCACACCATGGCTGCATATCCACCTATTTTGATTAGAAGTTAAGTGTCAGCAATTTTGCTTAGAAATTATCATACCACTGCATTATACAACCAATAATGATAGTATAACACTTGAAATTCTAAAGGTATGAATGCGTGCAGTGTCTATATATCCAAGAGAAATCTAACGAAAGTTAATACCGAACAGTTTTCAAAGAACTTTATCCAATTTACTGGTAGCACATACATTATTACTCAATCCCATTTAAATTAAGTATATCTACATGATATAATCGATTTATCATTGCAATTGATTACCACAGTGACAGACTGATGCAATCACACAAACGGTTCTACATGCATAACACTATATATATCCCCTTCACTCAGACTGGATGCACGTACAGATACTATATAACAATTTACGGGACAGATGCTATTAGCTATTGTTCATATATAAATGTTCTGTTCAAAACGATAAACCTATCTTTGATCATGTGTAGACTCGAGCATATCACATTGGCATGAAGACTCTATAGGTTGCTGACATTGGCATTTTTGACATTGGTATTTTGACCTAGAACAGCAATTAACATTTTCTGTTCAGGATTCAATCATCGCAAGATCGCTATCATTATCTTTATCATCATCTACTGATTCGTCTCCTTCAAGTATAATGGATCAAAAAATTGTGAAACATTTCATGTGATGTAATTCCTGTTTTGATGTGCTGTAATCATTGTTTCTTTGGTTCGAACTACTTGAAATGGCACAGGATCTCAGCAAGTATAGAAAGCTTGTTCTGTTTTATATTTGTTGTGGAACTAGAACAGTGTCACCAATCTTAATGTCTGAAGTTTTCGTTTTTGCTCTCTCGTTGACATGTCTTCATCTTCAACTTGCCTCTGCTATCCTTCTCTTTAACCTCTTCAAAATTTGGAGATTTGTCATTGCTCATCATTGAAGATTGACCAGGCCACCATGCAGGGTTATTATTTATCAATTTATTTCTTTTTAATCTAGTCATTGACAAAGGCATTCATGCAAGTATATTCCATAGATCTGTGAACAGATGTTATTAATGCTAGCAAGATTTAATCTTGAATTGAAACAAGTTAAAAGATGATACAAACTTATACAGGTCAGCATAATTAGATTGGGAGTGCATGTCTGTATGGAACCAGACAGCCACTATAATCCCACAATGACAATGCAAGGCATTGTTATTGTGACATCACATATTAATGGTTGTGTATGTGTTTATGCTGAACATACATGCTTTATTTGAAAGATTACAATACTATTTTGGTCAGGGTTGAACCCAGCAATGATGCTCATTGAATTTCCTTTAAAAAATATTCATCTATTTTCACCTTAAATTTATGACCAGGAAGGGGACCAGAAACCTCAAATTAATTTTGCATGACCTAATCTGTGAAGGTTTACATTGGGCTTTTCAATTGAAAAGCAATTCTGCTGCATGGTGAGAATCCTGCTGTGTGAATTTGTCCTGTAATTGAGGATGAATTTGTACAGGCATGTGCTGATCGGATTGCCTTAGTCAGCAGCTTCATGAAACTCTCTGCTTCTGAGTTAGCTTGTGGCATAGTGGCATTATGCTAGAAATTTCAATGCCATTCTTTTCGATATACTCATCAAGTTCTTTACTGGCGAACAAAGGGACTAGCTAGTCTAGTCCAAATAGCAATTATGCATGCATCAGGTGAATACAAGCGTGTACAAATGGTGATGGAGTTCTCCTGCAAGTGGACAAATGTACTAAGGTGCAATCTACAGCTTGCGAGAAACAAAACAGAAGAAACAATGAAAACCATTACACCACGGAAGAATCTCCAATACAACAAACTTAATATCGTGACGTGTTAGAATAGCTAGTGATGATATATATAGCGCGCCCAGAGAAATACACTGTATACAGATAGCTAAAGTGTAATCCTTCCTGTTAGAGTTTTAGTGAAGACTTTGCATGCCTGTAGCAATATACTCCAAGTCAATCTGCTATATGAATATTCTTACAATAATTCAACACAAGAAGTTCGTTGTTAGTGGGCTAGCGTGTTCAGAATTCAGCAAAAAGATAAACACACTAGTCTATAGGTTTTTGGGTGTGAACTAGTCGCTATTTGCAATTAACTGAAGCTCTTACACAGTATGGGCACATAGCCAAAGTTGGTAGCCTATTGGACATTAGGCTCTCCTCATACATACTAGTTCCCCAGTTTGATCCCAGGCGGCCACACTCTTTTTCATTTTCTCCCTTTCTGCATGTTAAGCACTCTGCAACTTTGGGTTCTTATTCAGGCTAGACTGTCTCGTGTTTTTCTCACCCATAGGGCGCTAGAGGTTAGACTAGATTGCGTAGCCTACTAATTAAGTTAGTTATGTGCTGCAGCACATTGAACATGAAACAAAATGGTGGCCATGAAAGTCGCTTGTAATTACACCCCTATTTTTTCCCATTGTATATGCAGTAGATGAACAACGCACACACAGGTGTCTTCTGCTGTTTGAATGTTTCAAGTGAATGTTTGTCTATGTTAATCTATTATAATGTATCAAAAAGTAAAATAATGGGGGTCCAAGTATAGCATATAAAATAATCTTTGGCCAAAAAGTTTCTCTTGCTAACATGCAGGTTGCAGGACTGGCTGGTAAACATTTTGTCCAGTTCTTCAGTCTTAGTACCAATGAGCTAGGTTCACTCAATGACAGGGGATCAAAGGGTGGGAAAGGAGCAAGATTCAGTTAATATGTTGCCATTCAATGTTGATAAATGTGTTCTCTATCCTTGTTGCCAATGTAGTGTCTACTCAAGTCAAATCCAATGATTCCAAACAATTAAAAAAACTCAATCTAATTCACTGAAAGCACATGGTACATTTTAAATCACATCTCAAATATATGTACACACAAGTATGCATGCACATTCGAACTACATAACCTTCCTAAAGGGATTCATGATCAATATTATTGTTCTTTCACAAAAATGAAGATTGCATAACTTTATCTGGGGAAGGACCATACCCAGGGTCCCACCAAATAAATCCCCTACATAATTTATATACCGTATGTGCTCAAATTTTGGCGGTATGAAACTTTCGCGGTTAATTTTCTCGGATTGGAGGCCATGCGGAAATATTTTAAGCCCGCGAAAATTTAGGTCAAGCTCTTGTGCAATGACAAAGATGGCTGTCAAAAAGACAGGAATTGTTTATATATATATATATATATATATAATATGTATAGATCAGAGTTATAACATCAATGTATTTGAGGAGTTCAAATGTATGTTGCAAAAGTGTGACAAGAAACTTGTCACTTACATGGTTGTGGACAGGACTATATATATAAAAGGGAGTTTTAAAAATCTCAACTCACAATTTATATAATATATGCATGAAAATTTCCAGACAACAAAATGCATGGTGGCGCTGCAATGAAACACAAATATCACTGCAACCTGTAAACATTCTCTGTAAATGAGTATACTCACGCGAATTAGATGGAAGAGGTTTCTGGCACTCTATTAAAAGAATACAAGAACACAATATAAGATGAATACCACATCATATAGCTCTTTCTGTTTTATATGCGTGGATGGACAGAGATGATAACAGAGTGAATCAACCCACCTTTAACAAAGAAATCCTCATATTCGCTGTAAAAGTTTGTGATGCCGGCATCAAGGTCCTGAACTGTGATGTTGTAGTATCCCGATGCAAGGGAAGTTGTTACAAAAGCCTTTCCACTTGATACAAAGACATTTCCGACTTCAGAATCAGATCCATTGCCCTCTACATGCACAACCATCACATGCAGATGCAAGATTAGGTGTGCTAAAGCTTTATCCGCTATATAGTAGCAGATACTTACCTTTAACGACTGCACCTGAAGAATTTGTAAGTTGGTAACCATAGAAGCGATCTACTGCAACGTCCCAGGTGATATCCGTCTTCTGAATTCCACTACCATTGCACCCAGAAGTGACATCTGGATATACACACAATATATAGACACACAAACAGTGTCAGATGCAAATGTGCCAGAAGTTATTAAAGACGAAGCAAGCTTCCTACTCACTGATATTGAGATCCAATAGTGGTTTGCATCCTGTCAAAAAGGAGTGATTTCATGTAATTCTAAAATTAATATCATCAGAAAAAATCTTAGTTTTCCAGAATACTTATTTTAAGGTGACCTAATATTTTACTTAGTAAAAAAACACCCAACTTAGTGTATATGTCGACATAATGAAGCTGTAGCCAAATCGTGCTTAATACAGGGATCACTCACTCCGGCCAGGACCTATATATACAATGCATGCTAATGCAGTCAAATATGGTATACATATATGTAAACTTTGGTCAGAAGAATCAGATTGTAGAGCAATGATTCATACATGTGCTTGTTTGTCTGAAAGAACAAGTGTGATCATCCAGTGATATAACTCAGTGTGCATGTTAGGTAGCTATGCTTAGCTCTGTTGTAATTGATACTAATGTGTGTTATAGGCGGTTGTGTTTAACTCTGTTGTCATTATATAGTATATATTAATAATTATAATAATAAATGAATAAATAAATAGATGAATAAATCAATAAATAAATAAATACAATATATATATATATATATATATATATATATATATATATAGTATAATTATATAATGTGGCACCATAAATACTTGATACTAGTATACTTGTAGCCCTATATGACATATAACCTCTTGTGTGTGCGTACTTTGATTTGTGCAGTATTACATTCACCCACTTCTAAATAGATTATAATAGTGTACCTGCTTGGACAATAAAGCTCTTCTGTTCAGAAAAAGGGGGGTCAGGGGCAAGATCCACAACTTTTACTGCATAATGTGTGTTCAGTCCATGTTTTCCTGGAGGTATGGTGAGAGTACCCCTTGAACAAGTCACATCAAATCCTTGGCTTGGATCAGACACTCCACGTAAAGTTTGTTCTAATAAGAGTTAAATCAAATTGACGTCAAATGGATGTCCTCATCCATAATTATTAAACAATTATACTTTTAAATATAAGGGGAACTTACTTTTTACTACAGCACCACTGGAGTCAGTAATAAAATATTCGTAGTTCCTTTCTGGGTCAACATCCCATTTGATAATTACAGGCTCAGTAGGAGTAACACAGTCAAGAACTTCTACAGTTGGAGCATAGAGTCCTTTAAAATATAAGCATACACACACACACACACACACACACACACACACACACACACACACACACACACACACACACACACACACAATCAGGAACCCTGAGATCCACTTTAAAATAATAAGCATATTGTATTACCGTATATCGGGAATAGAATGCGAGGTTAATAGATTGCGTTTTGTGTCCAAAAAGAAGATTGCGGTTAAAAGAATGCGAAAGAAGCCTCACTTATGAGAAAAAAATTAAGCATATTATTAATCATGGTACACTACACGGAGTTACATATATACAACATGGGTAATATGACAGCAATGTTACATGTATAATAGTGTTAATGGTAACAGATATTGTGGAGATGAAATACTGTAAGTTGCTAGCTTCAGACTAATCTATATCTGCAAAGGGGTCTTCATCAGAATGTTCACCTGCCTCCAATGCATCCACAATTCCTGCCTTCTTGAACCCATTGGTAATCAGTTCTGGATGGCCTTTAAAGTTGTCATACAATGTAGTGATCCACTTGGCTCCAAGCTCCTTCATGACAACTGTACTCATGTTAACATTGACATTACCAGTGTCCTCTTGGTCCTTAAGCTGTTTCATAACTTCCTGGGCATACCACTGGTGGAAACGATCACGGAGGAAGTCTTTTGCAGCTTTATTAACAGTAAGATCGAGTGGCTGTAGCTTGTCTGCTGTGCCTGCCGGTACTGTAACAACTAGAATCTTATTTTCATCCAAATTACTCTGCACTGCAGCACTCATCTGACCTCTGAACCTATCCATGATTAGCAGAGCTGGCTGGTCAGGACTCTCCATCTGCTCGCGAATCTTCACAATGTACGGTTTGAGGATTCTCTCTGTAAATTGAATGCATGTTTCTTCATTTGCCCAGTGGTTGGCCGTGTGATAAACATCAAATTCATCAGGGAAGGTAAAACTCGGGTGGCAGCAGTTAGTCTTTCCTTGATAGAGAATTTGCATTGGAAGGAACTGACCTGCAAGAGATGCAGCGAAGGTGGCTGTTATCTGACATTTGACTCCTAAGCCAGCTAGGTCAACCCTTTTGCTTCCTTCCTTCTCCATTGTCCACTCCCCAGATGGAACAATGTTCAACCCAGTTTGATCTAGGTTTATGACAAGGCTAGCTGGTATACTGTGCAATATTACCATTGATACAACTTGGTGAAGATAGGCTGTTTTCATGCCCTGAAACTGTTTTGGAGTGATGTTAGCTTTAGCCTTTGTGGTTGCCTTCCTCTTTACAAAGCCCATGCGGGATAGTAGAGATAGTGCCCAATCACGGGTCAGATCAATATATATGACCTCCATGCTGCTCAAGCATAGTTCTATCAGTAGCAGTAACTATGCCCTCGGCAGCTGTTATTACAATACAGGAGCCTACACTACCTCCAGCATCTCTTAGTGCATGTACGTATGCCCACACCTTCTCATCCAATTCCCCTATTAAAAGTGGGCACCCACGTCGCTTTAGTTGTATCGCAGTGACTGGTTCATTGTCTCCTCTATTTACTCTGGCACGCAAGGCAGCAAGGTGCTTCTTCTTATAAAGAGGCGAACTGTAATCTCTCCAACGCTGTACTTATGCACAGCACCCGCATTACCGTTTTTGACTGCAAACTTTCCGATCTGAGCTCGATCTTCAGGGCTGAACGTCGTGGTATACTTTCTCCTTTTCTTCGATGATGGAGTTTCGTCAGCTTCTTCTTCTTGTTCCTTCAGAACAGATTCTACCGCCTTATTTGCCTCTTGGATTGCTTGTTTTGATAGTCCAGTATCCTTAGCTGCTGGAAGAGCGTTCGTTGGCTTAAAAAAGTTAAGAATGCTCATCTCTGCGAACAGGTGCACGACACGGCGAAGTATGCAAGTTAGATTACTGAATGCGCGCGAAAACATTGCGATGTTGTCAAAAACTTCAATCTCGCATTCTATTCCCGATATACGGTATTATATACATAGTATAGTCGAAAATACTATACCACAGTTTGCTTCACAAAATTCTGATATACTATCCATTTTGGCACATAAAACCAATCTTCTATATATAGTAATGCATGCTACAATGCAATAGTCATGACTTTGTTTGCAAAAAATCATGGCATAATAGGGTTTTGGCATAATGAGTGGTGGCATATATTAATTAACTGTCTCTCACTGTATTATACATTATGTATTATAGTACTATTTACAGATACTGTACATTATATACGTTATTTTATAAAATTATATATATATATAATATATACATACATACATACATACACACATATATATATATATATATATATATATATATATATATATATATATATATATATATATATATATATATATATATATTAGGATCATCATTAAACAGTTCGACATCTACATTACAGAGAAGAAAGATAAGTTAATTAATTTAAAGAAAATTACTAATAATGATAATCAATGCATACAAGTACCTAAAACAGCTGTACAATGAAATTTTTGAATTGTTTCACTGATCCGTTGGCACAATCTGAGATATGATAAAGGTTCACATGTGTGGGATCTGGTACGATTGGCTACTTCCCTCAGAAAACGAATGGGCCACATCTTGGCTGAAGACTTCAGTGGTCTCAAAAGCTACCGGTACGAAATGGTGTGAGACAAACAGCTCTCTATATATAGAGACTTCGCTTCGCTGCTGCAGCTTTTTTAGCCACGGCTCCTGCTTTGGTTGAACTGATAGTTATGTTTGATGCAGCAAAAGAGGCATGGTAGGTTGCATCCCACACGAGAGTCTTCCCTCTGGACCAAGGAGTGATGGGGATTTCATCCGGTCTTCTACCATCCCACCGAAAAAGACCTGTAGGTTCCAGCTTTACTGGGATTTGGATGGCTGTGAGGGACTAGTGAATCACATCATTGAGGGCTGAGTGTCTAGGCAAATGGCCCTCACTCTGTCGGCAACTCAATCCATGCATACCAGAGGGTCTACCATCTGACCACAATGATGGCACGTATGCTCCACGCAAAGGGCAGAATCAAAGCAAAGATCCAATGCCACCCTAATCACCTCATTGTCTAGTCTAAGGCCATGTAACTGATGATATAGGGGGAGCAGTGAGTCCAAGCCCCAGATTCCTTTTGCAAACGGCTAGGAGGCGGATTGATGACTGGGGTCAGCTGCAGTAATCAGTGACTCTATGGATGCATCCACAACCGGTGGGTCCCAACACTTCTGATGAATAGCCAAGGCGGGCTCTGGTGGTGAATTGCTATGACCGCAACTCCATAGCCAAATAGCTTCCTGATGGAAAAAAGGATATTCCACAATGTTGGTTCCCAAGCTTGAGGGTATAGGATGGACTTGAGGATGTCAGAGGAGCCAGCAGCAGATGCGAGGTAAGCAAAAAGGTGCCAGCATGACTACACTCCTAATCCCCAAGCCTCCTGAATTGATTGGCAATGATGATTGCAACCATGAATGGTCATCAAGCTTGACATTGTAGATAGACTCAAGGAGTGAACGTTGCATGGGTGCTGTCAAAAATCTCCTGGAGATGGGATATAAAGAGGGTGCTGTACTGAGGACATACAGGATTGACTTTTGGGTAGACTGAAGGCATGACGTAGAAGGTACAGAGCATCATGAGAGTACACAAGGTTCTCATCAAGCATCTCCAAACACTTGATTTTAGCTCCAAGGATGGCATTGATGGAAGCTAGTTCTCCTATGGGTGAGCCGAGAAGAGTAGCATCCTCAGGTTTAATAGCAAAAGGGAGGGATCGATGTACGCTGAGCATGGCCTGCTCTGATACACCATCTCTACAGATGACTTCAGACTTGGCATGGTTCAAGGAAAGACCAAGGTCTATGGCGGCTGCCTCAATGAACTTGAGGTCTTCAATAACATACGTAAATGGACCACTGAGGGTGCCATCATCCAAGTAGAATAGCCTGATTTCTGTCTTGGTGCAGGATATCCTATCTTGTATGGCAAGACAGAGTAGAAGTCGGCCTAAAGGGTATATAGTATATATATATATATATATTTATATATATATTTTATGTGTGTGTGTGTATACGATCACAAAGATGCTTTACAGCAAATACCAAGGATGGCCATGCAATTAAATCATTCAATAATCACACTTATCCGTTGGCACAATTTCAAATACGAGAGTGGGTCACCAGTGTGCGTCCTAGTGCGATTACCCAGATCTTTGAAAAATGCAGCGGCATCCTGCCCAAAAACACCTGTGGACTCGAGTGCCACTGGGACAAAGTGATGGGACGTGCACAGCTCACTGTACAGGCAGCGCTTTGCCACTGCAGCCTTATCTGCAACAGCACCAGCCCTTGTTGAGCCAAGTGCGAGATTTGAAGCTGTGAGCGAGTCATGGCAGGTTGCGTCCCAAACCAGTTGTTTTCCATGGCTCCACGGAGTGATAGTGATGCCATCTGGCTTTCTGTCGTCAGAACGAAACAGGCCTTTTGGCTCCATTATTGATGGAATCTAGATGGCTGACAGTGATCGGTGAATGGCATCATTCAGGGCTGAGTGACGAGGCAGGCGACCTTCACTTTGACGACAACTCAAGCCGTGAGTGCCTGACACATCCACTGTTTGAGCACAGTGTCGGCAATTGTGCTGAAAACTCAGAGCCATGCCCAAGTGGAGACCAATTGCTACTCTGATGGTCTCATTGTCCATCCTGAGACCAATGGAGGACAAGGCAGGGGCTGTGAGCCAGGCACCCGATTCTTTCCTCTTGCAGCCAGAAGTCTAGTGGCAGCTTTGGGGTCGAAATCAGCAAGAAGGGACTGGAAAGAAGCCTCCACAACCACAGAGTACCAGTTTTTCTGACAAGAGGCATGAGCCTCCTCAGGAGCTGATTCACTGTGACTGGACTGCCATAGCTGGAGGGCCTCTTGATGGAACAGGACAGCCAAAGTGGCAAGGCCCGTTGGTAGGATACACTTGAGTATATAGAGGTACAGGGGGCCCCTGTTATAATTGCATACCACTTAAAGGAATATTCTACTTAATGAAATGTTATCTCCAAGTACAGAATCATTTGTATATATGCACTGTAGTAAAAGAACTGCTTGAAGGAATACCACTTAAACAAATATTCTGGATATAGGAATAAGAATCCCAAATCATTGTATATTCAAAGAGTATATAAACCATATTGCTTATAAGAAAAGTACTGTAAATGCATGCAAGTTTATTAAGTCAGCTACAGCTACCCTGCAACAAAAAATCAATAACATTGCTTATTACCTCTTAAAATTCCCATTTGAAACAGGTTATCCAATTCACTACAAATGTTTATATTGCTACACATAAACTCATACATTTAATATACATATAGACAATCCCCACTATTGACACAGCAGGAATGTATGCTATGGATAAAGGAATATTCTGGATAATGGAACAATTTTGCTTGGTCCAGAAGGTATGCGATTAACAGAGGCCCACTGTATGCTGAAGCGAGACTGCACTCCTAATACCCAAGCCACCCAAATTTACTGGAAGAGAGGCTTGTAGCCATGACTGATCACAGAGGTTGATGTTGCAGATGGTTTCGATGAGGGACCTTTGGATAATATCAAATATTGCAATCCAATCAGATCTGAAACAGGGAGCTGTCCTGAGGATGTATAGCACCTTAGGTAGACTGAAGGCATGACGCAACAGGCAATTAAAGGGCATCATGTGAGTGGAGTATGGAGAAGTTACTCCCAAGAGTCCTCAAATCTTCAATCTTGCTCTCCAAGATGGAATCAATTGAAGCTACGCCACCTTTTGGCGAACCTAGGCGGAGAGTGGCGTCAGATGGACAGACAGACAGCAGTGAAGGAACTTCACTGAGCATAGCAGATTCTGTTGTCCTGTCTTTGCAGATAAGCTCAGATTTCTCAAGATTCAGCATAAGGCCCAGGTATATTGCAGCTTCCATGACATATTTGAGGTACTCTAGAACTTCACTGAATTTACAACCAAGAGTACCGTCATCTAAGTAGAATACCCTAAACTCAGACTTTAAGGACGAAACCATATTATGTATAGCAAGACAGAACAACAGAGGACCAACGGGTCTCCCTGCTGAACACCCTCTGATGACTCAATAATGGTCTTGCCATAGAACAGGTATAAGGGCTGGCTGTACACTGCATGAGTAGGCTAGGGGTTAGATCTGTGCATGGAGACATGGCCAGGGTTGCTTCTAACATCTTGTCCCGTTGAATAGAATTAAATGCATTCCTGAAGTCAAGCTTCAGTAGCAGCTTTCCATCTTCCAAATTGGAAAGATAGTTGCGTGCTCCATGAACTGCACCTTTAACTCCTCTGCAGGTGCCAAATCCCAACAGTGTAGGAAAGAGCAAAGACCCAATATCCTCCTTAATCAGCAGTACTGCACATTTGGCCACGAGGCGGCGGAGTGTGCCACCAATGGCTATGGGTCTAACCCCGCCATCCTTCTTCCCTAAGCCAATCAAGGAAGCTCCAAAGAAGTAAGGGCGAACTGTAGGAGGCACCTTTCCAGCAAGCACCAGGTTGACAAAACCAGCGAGAACACTGATAAGATCTAACGAACCTTCTCTGTAAGGGGAAGTGATGACGTCCTTCAAATGCTGTGGATCTACTCCTTTCCAGCTGACCCAGCTGGAAAGGAGTAGATAGCCCTGGTAACAACAGATGAAGTGCACCTCCAGATGTCTGTCTGAAGACTCAAATGGTGGGATAACACTTTCAGAATGAGGTGGTTGATGCTTGTCTTTAAGGAGCTGAAGCAAGTTATCATCATCAGGGGCAATAGACTCCGAAGAACTGCAGGCTAACCGCACTGCTCCTTTAAAGTCTCCCTCTTCCAGTTTGCAGGCAACGCAAGCAGCCAAAGTCTTGGGAGGGTCATAGGGCTTGAGAGGGTTACATATCAAAGTGGAGGGTGGTAATTCTTTCCTTTCGCTCTCAACAGCTTCGTTCACAATCCTAGCTAAGTTTCTCCGGTGACCACCTCTATGAGGTGAGGGTAGGCAACGACAGGCAAACAGAAAAAGGTCTTCCCAAGAGACGCAATCGTTTGACCAGACATCATCATGTAAGATCGACGAGAGCTTTCTAGCGACAGAGACTAAGGAGCTGCGAGGGATTCTCTTCAAAATCTTCACGTAAGAGCGTCCAGGGTTGATGTCAGCCAAAGAGCGATCGGGGTTGATGTCAGGAAGTGTTTCAGCCTCTAACATAGACTAAACTGAACCCAGTCCGACAACAGATGGAGGCGTTGAAACAGGAGTAGCGATGCTCGTGTTGTGAATGGCAGGGATGAGCCCATAGCCAGGACAACGGTTTGCGACGGGACCGTGCTTCTTCACGTTACCATCCAACCTGACAGGCATCAACTTCCCGCAGACGGAGCAGGGCGCCTTCTTCACCAACGTAGTCAACTGATCTTCATCACAAGCAGATGTAGTCATTGTAGAATAATCCCCTAAACAAAAATCGAGATAGAAGGACTAAATTGAACTTGGTATCACTCAGACAGACAATTTCAGAGGTAAAATTGGCGCTCGTCCGTCATTCTCGTCATCTTGTCATGTCATCAAAATCATCATCAATCATGAGTGATTATTCAACGATTCAATTGCATGGCCATCCAAGCTTGGTACTTGCTGTAGAGCATCTTTGTGATTAATTATAATCTATAGCTATGTATGAGATTGTTTCTTTTGGTGTGTCTGCCTTTTTCTTTTGCCCATGTGTGTACTTATGCATAATAATTAATTATATTTCAAATAAATAAATAAATAAATAAATATATATATATATATATATATATATATATATATATATATATATATATATATAATATTTCCCACTATATAGTGGGAAATTTTGGTGAGCATTAATTGGCAAATTTGTTTCCAGATGGTATTGGAGAAAATTACAATTAAATTTAGTGAATTAAATATTAACATTATAAACGACTTCTGAGGGTTAGGGAGAAGAAGATGTTGAGACCAAGAACCGGTAACAGCACCTTCCATTACTTCTAGGGACTTATGCACTGCCTTCTCTCTGCAATGTTTGACAACACAGGCTTGTGGATTCTGATGACGCTGTCCATCCTGAGGAAGATGTGCCTTTGACATACGCAACATATAGTGGTCTGCCTTGTTACAGCTATATCGAGCTGCATGGATCACTGTCAAAATCTTGATTCGTCTGCATATCCGTTCATTAGTACAGCAATGAAATCACTAAAATCTTCGTAGGACAAAACTCATCAAAGTCGGCCATCTTCAACTAGATATGAGTATAATGCATATATATATATGTATAATATGTATATATATATCAAGTGAGCCCATCCGGCCGGCAGATAAGGAGTCTTTGAAATTATTACAGGAGAAGCACCCCCCGGCACACGTGGATTGCTCCTTTCCACCCCTGCACTCGACCACACCCCCTCCAGTTGTGTCTCCTGGTGATGTCACCAAGGCCATCTTCTCATTTCCCACTAGTTCTGCTGGTGGTCCTGATGGTTTACGGCCTCAGCATCTCAAGGATTTAGTCATTTACACCCAGAGTGAAGGGTCTGACAGCCTTATTGAGTCTTTGACCAATTTTGTGAATTTCGTGATTGGGGGAGATGTGCCTGTGGGGGCTCGTCCCTTTTTCTTTGGGGCCACCCTGACTGCTTTAAACAAGAAGGATGGTGGAGTAAGACCAATTGCTGTGGGCTGCAGTCTCCGCAGACTAGCTGCAAAATGTTTATGTAAGAGTGTTTTTGACGATATGGGTAGCCTATTGTTCCCACACCAGCTTGGTTTTGGGACCCCTATGGGTGCAGAAGCTATCGTCCATGCTGCAAGGAAGTACCTTTCTAGTCTTGAAGATGGTCATTTACTGCTCAAGTTGGACTTCCGAAATGCTTTTAATAGCATTCATAGGGACAAGATGCTCCACAGTGTCATATCAAAAGCCCCAGCTCTGCTTCCGCTTACCTATTCCACTTATCGTCTGCCATCACTTCTTTTCTATGGCGAGTTTTCAATCCCTTCAGCTGAGGGTGTGCAACAGGGCAACCCCTTGGGCCCCCTCCTGTTCTGCCTCACCATTCATGAACTCGTCACTAGTCTCAAATCGGAATTGAATGTGTTCTTCTTAGATGACGGCACACTAGGAGGCCCCATTGAAGATGTCCAAGCTGACCTGCATTTACTTGAGGATCATGCAAGGGATTTCAACTTGTTCTTGAATCATGACAAGTCTGAGAACATTTGCAACGATGAGCCCACAAGGTCCAGTATGGTCTCTTTGTCGCCTTCACTTTCCGTGGTAGAGCCCTCCAGGGCAACCCTGCGTAGAGCGCCGATTGGGGGACTTGAGTCTCTTAACCAAGTTTGGGGGACGAAGATAGGGCAATTGGAAATTCTGGGTAACCGCTTAGAGCAGCTACAATCACATGACGCCATATGCCTCCTCCAACATGCTTTAGCCATACCCAAAGTGCTTTATGTCCTTCAAACTGCTCCGATTTTCAAGTCATCCACCCTTGCCCAATTCGATGATGTGTTGCGGTCCTTGCTTCCATCTGCAACATTCGACTCACTGACCAGATGTGGGTCCAGGCTTCATTACCAATCAACTTGGGGGGTTTGGGTCTTAGGAGTGCTACCATGCTTGCGCCATCCGCCTTTATGGCCTCCGCTGCTGGTACCTCTACTACAACTTTAGCCCTGCTTCCTATGCAATTCTCAACCATGGGAAACCCCCTATTTGATGTAGCACTGCACCTTTGGAAGTCCAACTCCGGATCAGTCGATCCCCCTACCGGCAGAGACAGATGCATTCAGAAAGCATGGGATAGGCCTGTTGCTGAAGTGTCTCCTGCCTCTCTCTTTTCCAGGGCTGATGCAACCACTAGAGCTTGGTTATTGGCCTCTCAAC
This sequence comes from Halisarca cf. caerulea, assembly GCA_963170055.1. Classification (NCBI taxonomy): domain Eukaryota; kingdom Metazoa; phylum Porifera; class Demospongiae; order Chondrillida; family Halisarcidae; genus Halisarca; species Halisarca cf. caerulea. The sequence continues at coordinate 1,352,767 of CAUJGJ010000001.1, forward strand.
AGAAGGAATCGGGAGCATGGTTGAGTGCTCCTCCAGTGTCGGCATTGGGTCTGAGGCTGGATAACAATTGCATCCAGGTAGCAGTCGGTCTTCGCCTTGGCTCATCCCTCTGTTTACCTCACAGCTGCACTCAGTGTGGAGTTTGGACAGAAGACACTGGACTTCATGCACTAAGCTGCCGCAGGAGTAAGGGCAGGCTGCCTCGCCACTCGGCATTGAATGATATAGTCAAATGTGCCTCGGTAGCCACTGACATACCTGCTACTCTAGAGCCACATGGACTTTGTCGAGGTGATGAGAGACGCCCAGATGGAGTATCCCTGATGCCCTGGGCACGTGGTAGAAGTTTGGTATGGGACGCCACATGTCATGACACGTTTGCCAGAACCAACTTGCCTTTGTCTAGCTCAGGAGTTGGATTGGTTGCTGATCGGGCCGCTGCAAGCAAACGCACCTTGTATGAGGATTTAAGCCAGGATTACTGCTTCATTCCTGTTGCAGTAGAGTCATCAGGAGCCTGTGGAAAGGACATGATCGAGTTTTTGCATGATTTAGCTAAGCGGATAAGGTCAAAGACAAATGATTCTCTGTCTTACCTAAAGCTGTGCCAGAAGATTAGTATCTGCTGCATCCAGAGATTTAACACAGTGTCTATTTTAGGTTGTACTGTCTTAGATTAGAATTGATTGTTGTATATTGTAGGTTTTGTGTATATCTATAATATTCATTATATTAATAAATAAATAAATAAATAAATATATATATATATATATATATATATATATATATATATATATATATATAATATATATAATATATATATACATATATGCATAGGTATATGTATATTATGTATACAGTGTGAACGCCTAAAGAGTAGTTTTGAGGCATCAGTGCGCTTAGAGCGATTATTTCTGCAATCGACTTCCGCTGTTCCCGTCTTTTGTGCGCGTGGTTGCACCTGGGAACGTTCTTCTTTGCCTATGAAGGAAAAGAAAATATGATTGCATTGACCGGGAATGGCGAACCCATGCCATTGCATCCATCCCCAAAGGAGATCCCAGTAAGGTGATGCGTAAACCAAAGACCTGGAAACTCAGACAGCAAGTTGCCCACCACAGATTGGTCACTCGCAATCACTTCTGACTTTGTGACATTTAGGTGCAAACCAAGTTTCCGACCTTCTTCTTCAATGTACTTCAAATCTTTAGAGAGGACCTGGAGTGAACCACCCAGAGTTCTATCATCGAGATAAAATACCTTACATTCTGACTTCAGGTCGGAAACGAGCCCTTGAATGGTCATTCAGAACAGCAGTGGACCAATGGGATCTTCCTGTTGTACGCCTTCTGACGAAATGATCTGTATTTCGTCCCACCACAGGATGGACTCTGTAGCATAAGCTGAGTGTACATAAGGAAATAGATTTGGAATAAACTTCTTCGCTGCATCAAATACCTTTTCTCATCTAACACTGTTGAATGCATTTATAAAATCAACTTTGAGGATTGCCTTATTGTTTGGTAGATTACTCAGGTAAATTCTTGTGGCATGGACCGCTGCTTCAATGCCGCCAGGAACTCCAAAGCCTAGTTCATGTGGCGCTAAGATGTTTGGAATATAAGTCAGGGCATGCTGGCAGGCACACTTGGATGCAAGACTTCTAATGGTTCTTCCTACTGCTATGGGGCGTACATCCCCCTTCTCCTTGGTCAATGCAGTGAGTTTGGCACCGAACAGAATGGGGCGAATTAGTGGAGGAGTCCTTCCTTCTAAAATTAAGTTAACAAGAGAGGTTAGGGCATTCAACAAGGCCATAACACCTTCCTGTGACACCGGACCTATGAGGTCCTTCAAGTGCTGAGAAAGAAAGCCCTCATTCCCACTCCCTGAGCCCGAGGGAAAGGACATTATGGCCCTCCTAACCATGTCCACATCAGCAGAGAAGGAAGGCCGACTGTATTGTGGTTGAACCTCAATGACGGAGTCAGCCTGTCGGAGGGGATGTTTCAATCTCAACGCTGCAGTTGTGGCAGCAGAGTGCCCAGCAAACTTCTCTTGGCTGCTGGCTGATCTTACAGCACCTCGGTAATCTCCTTCCTCCAACTTGCTACTGACTCTAGCTGCTAGTGTTATCATTGGATTCTGCACAACACTTCTCTTAGCTTTCAAAACATTGTGGTGCATCCTTTGTATCATCATCGTACCGCTCTTCAGCTACCTATTTGTTCACCAGAGTGGCCAAGTTCCACCTTCTACCCGCACGCTTGGGCCTTCGAAAGCTCATTTTTGGAAATCGTAGAAGCCTAGACCAAGATTGTAGGTCATTGTGAGATACCACCTGATCGATAATCGAGGCAAGCTTCCTGGAGGCAGAGGGACAAGATTTACGCAGAATTCTTTTCAGAATACTTACCAACTTTGTGAGAGATGCTGTTAAATCTGAAATGATTTCATCTTGGGACGGGTACAATGGGATAGGTGTTCATTCTTGCAATCGGCCTGAATGGCATCCTCGACAGCGTCTGAGTTGGTACCACTTTCTTGAATCATTGAGGAAGTCAATCGGCAGGAATTTTCCCATCTACTTGGATATAATTGTGATGGCCAGCAATCTTGGCAGGCCATTCTTCACACATTGGCATCGTATACAACGACCTGATTTCATACACGAGCAGCATCTCCTAGCCCGTGGTGGAGCCGCCATTTTGAGATCATCAATATATATATATATATATATATATATATATATATATATATATATATATATATATATACATACATATAATAATATGTGTGTGTATGTATGTATGTATGTATGTATGTATGTATGTATGAATATGATAATCACAATGACCAGTTTACATATCACATCAATAAATATATTATCTGAATGCATTGTGTTAGAGCTCACGCAGGTTTATTACAACTGAACACTCCTTAGATCTTGGCACACACAATTCAGTTTCTGGGTTCAGTGAGTATCCTTGTGGACAGTAACATCCAGGACCTTCAACCCTGACAGTAGCATTACAAGTCTCCTGTCTGCCACAGGGTTTGTACACAAAGGGAATTTCCAGGTCACGATTCATTACTGTTCTGCCCATAAATCTCAGTCTGTCACACTCGTTTGTACCTTTATTGGTTAGGAGGCTAGCAACTGCACAAAATTAGAATAGAAACACTATAAGTTGCAATCATTTACTCAAGAAGTGAAGAGTTATATTAAAAACAGTATCACAAAATAGGTAAATAATATTAAATTTTCCTAACCTGTGAATGTTAAAGTTGCAAACCAACACTTTAAGCACAGGACAATGAACTTCATGACAGAGTAGTTGGGCTTACCATCCTCACAGGTTTGTGGTGAGGTTTCAAAGTAGCAATATGTGCCACTAGTACCTGCAGGAAGAAATGTCATATGCATCATTCACATAATATGATACTAGTTAGCACAGTTACATTGAGCTAGGAATTGGTATTCTGCAGACATTATAATTATAATATTCTATACTCTACACCTTAACCCGCTTATAGGCCACTTAAGTGGCGCGCATGACCAAATTTTGCATCAAAAAAAATTTCGATGTTATACTAGTTTTTTGCCTGTAGGATTCTATGGTAGTATGTTAAACTTTTGTACAGTTTTAGCCTCGTACGTTCTGTATTTAAGAAGTTATAGCAATAGAAAATATTGGTTATACTGGAGAATACCAAATAAATTTACAAGACCCATTCGCACCGAGTCTAGTCAATACCCCCATTGCCACCCTCAACTGTCAAAAGGAGCAGGAGAAACGTCAAAGCTATGACGAACGCATCAGAGAAGTGGAACATGCCACATTTGCTCCACTAGTCTTCTCCACCTCAGGAGGAATGGGTCCAGCAGCTGCAGTCGTATATAAGCGTATTGCTTCTTCAACTGCCTCCAAACAGAAGAAAAGCTATGCTTTGACTCTCAACTACATCCGTTGCGGGATCTCTTTCTCACTCCTACATTCAGCCAGTGCATCCTGTGCTTGAGGGGACACCGCAGCACATCCCACCAGCCAAAAGCGCACTTGCCAGACATGGAGGTTGCTGCCAGTGAGGGCAGACTCCTCATGCAGCCTAACTAACTAACTTGCATGCCCTTTCCTGCATGATCACGCCATTTATATATTGATTCATTGTATCCTGTATTCCATTAAAAAATTTAAATTTATAAGAACAGAATAATTAGACGGAGTTACGTAAAGAAAAATGGCTACTGTCTATTTGCTGTGATACAATTTGAAGCACGGAAAAGGACATAAGTGGATGGGATCATTAGGATTACAATCACTACAGCAGTAGGATGTTTGTACTCTGTTTTGGGCGGTGCTGCAGAAGCTGCAAGCTCGTTTTTCATCAACTTTGTGAGGAAAATGTCGCTCACAAAATCGAGCCAAAGGCAGACCATCACTACTTCTGCCTGGGCGCTTCCGTGAGTTGAAGGATTTCATTAGCTCTTCAGCGATGTTAAGGACAAATTCTTTCATGGTCATCTTTGCGAAATAAGGTGATTCTTGCGCTAAGATGTACGAATTGACCCTGCATACATCCAGCAGATAATAAAGGAGACGCATCCACCACTTCCGGTGTCCAAACATTTTGGGCCCCCCCTCGTTCTAGGCCCCCCTGGGGGTCTACAATTTTAAAATTTTAGACCCCCTGCGTGAGATTAGCCCCCCCTTCCAACGAGTCGCGAAGTGAGCAGTTTCTGTCTGTGGAGATCTGCGTGTCCAACTAGACAGCTTGAACTACACCTACTATCAGAGGAATCACAGCTATACCCACTGTAACAGGTGCATGGAAAGAATTGTGACTCTATATATATAGATCTTTGGTCCACCTACATGGTTTATTCCTTTTGATCGTTAATTTACTTTTCAATCAAATTTAAAAATGAATACTTCATACACAGATCGATTCAGAACTATTATAACAGAGAAGTATACACATGTCATGTACAAAATTAATTTAATGTTAATACAAACAATGAGTGCAAAACCACTTAATAGACTTATTGTTCTGAGTAAAAAGAGACATAGGGATGTCTAGGCAACCGCTATGGTACCATTCTTTGCACTGATTGCCAAGTACCATAATTATTGCTTTATCCCCAGTGTCTGGCTGGATGGCTGAATGGCTGCATCTCTCCTTTGTTAAAACAATCAATGAGATGTTGCTTCATTTCTGGTTGGTGATATCTAGGCCTCATTATGATGACATTGCATCCACCAATATAATATTATTATGATTGTTAAGTCATGGTAAAGTGCATTTCAGTATGGATGCATGCCCATTGCCCTGAAGTATGGTTGGTCCCCCAATTGCAATGATATATCTTATTTTTAGTGTCACCATACCCTTAATTGCAGGAAGGGCTCCAGATCTTGGCACATGCACAGTAACAAAGAATACCCATCATCACTCAATGTGTGACAGAGGGATGCACCCTTCCAGCCCTTGTCAATTTAATCTTTAAAATATAAGTGTGACCATGCATGTATATCTTATATTATCGTTGCTATAATGTATGTGTATTACAGTTAGTAGTGTATTGTTATTACTATTATTTTTTATTTTTTTACTTTTAAATATAAATTATAATTATGATTGAAGAATCTGCAAATAGATTGATATCTGTTTGCATAGTTGTACTGTCATTTTTGTAGGGGGGGGGGGGGGGCTAATTTCACAAGCAGGGGTCTAGAATTTTAAAATTTTACACCCCCTGGAGGGCCTAGAATTTTAATATTCTAGGCCCGGGAGGCTCAAAATTTTAAAATTCTAGACCTGGGGGGGCCTAGAATGAGGGGGGGGGGGGGCAGAATTTTATGACACCGGGACCTTTGACTGCAGCTGTAGTTTTTTCTTCGTGCATCTGCAATATCCACGCCACCCATATACTGGTTGTACAGCTTTACAGACTTGGGACACTTTAATTGCTTGCCTGCTGCCATCCTTCGCCTTTCTGTTCACTGAGTCCTCAGTGCCTGGCTTGATTATTGTGTTCAAGAAAGGTACACATTTGTTGTCCTTCCATATTAGGCATTCAACATCACCACTGTTGCTGAGAACGCTTGCATAGTCACCCCGACTCATTGTCTTGTTCCTTGCTTTTACATCCTTCAAGGATGATGGCCACAATTTTCGATTTATTCTAGTGGTTGCAACACAGTAAAGTTGATCTTTGAGAAGATCTTGAGCCAGATCAACACTTGAAAAGAATTATCAAAATACAGGTGATAACCCTTTCCGCGTAGGGGCTCTGACAGTTGCTTTACCACAGAAGCACCTAAGCTATGCTCTGTGCTACCTGTAGTTGCCCCTGTGTACACATCTATGCCCTTCAGAAATCCATTATGAGCATCTACACTGCACCAAACCTTGAATCACCGCTTGATCGGCTTCTGCACAGGGCATTTATAACCGTCCGGGGATAAAATGCAAAAATGGCCGTCTCAAAATAGCAGCATGAATTATCGATCATTTCTACTTAGTTGACAAGATTTTCGCCCAGTTCTTCTTACTGGACGAAAGTTGTATATATTCCGTGCATGTTGGTACTTAACTGGCAATTGTTTCTATTGTCTGAAGAAAGATAGTGAGCTAGGAATACATAGCAGTTTCAGACAAACTTCGCCTTGGTTACACCTTTTAATCCCTCTCAATTCATATGGAACAACATGAAAAGACAGAACAAGTGGTGAACTATCCGAAAATTGTTCCGGGCTATAGGTTATAATCTTCCGTAAGAAAGTTATAACCGAAAAACCTGTTTTTTCACCCTCCAAATGGCCAAAAATTAGCATAAATGGTCCAATTGCGAGAAACTGCTTGATTGTAGCACTATGCCCGGAACGATTTTCACAAACCAAAACATCTTAAGATTCCATCGAAGTTGGATTTGGTGGGATTCGAAGGCATCTGAGGTCTAACCAAGCGAATTTATATTCGCCCTCAACAAAACTGCCATTTTCGTGACGTTTCACGAATACGTAGGCATAGCATCACAAAAGACGCCTTCTTCCCCCATTCTGTTGATATGTGAAACTTCGTACGTCACCTGAAAGACGCTAAATGACGCATTAAAAACAGCTGCTAATTGATGACGTTGAAAACAAGCACCGCCCACAATCAGAACAAGTAACAGACGGTTCTAAACACCGCATGTACTGCTTATAGCTACTCCTCCCCATGAAGAGAACCATTCCTTCATCAATTGAAATTTCTCTGTGAGGTTTGTATTTCATTGAACAACTTTGCTTCACTATATCGTATAGTGGACGGATTTCATGGAGCTTGTCAAAATCATCCTCTCCGGGCCTTTTTGCAGTGCTGTTGTCATTCAAATGTATGCATCGCAGGAGCACTTTAAATCTCAACACTGGCATACATTTAGCAATTGCATTTATGCCAATCAATGGATTCATTGACCAGTAATCAGTCACAGATGGCAGCTGGTGAATTCCCATGGCCAGAAGCATGCCAACGAAGAGCCTAATTTCTTCAGGGCATGTTGGATACCACTTGTATGACTCTCCTGGTGGTGACTGTTGAGCGTAAAGGTTGGTTTGATAAGATACGAAGTCAAATGTGTCATGTCCAAACATTTCTAGAAAGTAATCCAAAGCAGTGGCATCACTTTCAAGGGGATTCGTTGGTCCTACATCTTCAGTGAAGTCAATTGGTTTGAAATGATCACATATTGTACTGGGTGGTGAGGTGGATTGTGGTGACAGTCCTTCACTCTCATTTTGCATGTCATCGCTAGAAGGATCATGTAGCTCATGGTCTGCATACATTTGTGCCCGTTCAATCGGATCTATTGGCATTGCCTCAGCTTCAGCATCACCCTCGTCACCAAAGTACTCATCATCATCTGATTGAAGCTAGTCCTCATCATCATTAGCTATTTCTTCAATAACGTGTTGTAGAGCTAGTCTGGACGTTTTGTTTCTGATCTGTATATAGAATACAATATTTTTGTGAAGTAATAAGTGAATATACGCGTACTCGTGTATACGTGAAGCTAAACTTACTCGTCTAGCTGCCATGGCCACAGTCTGAGAAACGAAGTCATGAATAGTCCTTCAAACGAGAGTATTGTTTGCTAATTTGCCTCTAGAAAGGATAGAGGCTGTTTATAAAAAGGCTACACCCTGCTGGCCCCTGTGAGAGAAAGAACTAGCGGCGGCTTCGTACATAACAATCGAAGGAGGAATGCATCTAGCGCAACAAGAAATAAAGTGTCCTAAATGCGTTCGTACTCTTGTTTGTAGACGTTTGAACGCTTCCAGAACATCTGTGAAGTACCACTCTATTCATTAAAAGCTTTCAAGAGGCTTCTACCTTGATATTCAGGCTGTTATTCCTCCTAAAGTAGACTTGTGTGTGCGTGCCACTTAAGTGGCCTATGAACGTTAATGGACAAAAAACTCGCGTAAACATGAACGTTTAAAGGTTAAATCAACTGCTGCCATGACTTCTTCACATGCAAATACTATAGCTATACAGCATTCACACATGCATTCACTTCAGCCTATATACACTCGGAACACAACACAGCATCTTGAAGAGATCATAACATTTTCTCCCGTCTTAATTGGAACGTGGCAATGACTGAATGTAGCAGTCTGGTGGATGTTTGTCTCTGGAAGAATACCTTCCAGTAGGTAACTCGCCCTGCATGTCAGAAGGGGAATTCAGTAACTTAGGGTACACGGAGTTATTAAGTACAGTGTCATTCGTGGTGCCAGGGCCGGAGTATAGGTGCTCTTGTACCGTTCTCGGAGCTGATCTACATGTTGTTTACAAGTGTGTTGTTTCACCTATATCTCTACATCATACGTAACAAGTCCCATTTGCTGTACAAATGTTCCAATGACACTGTTGACCTGAATGGTAGAAGATGAGAAGATGGGTGCTGCCCCAATTTGGGAAGAAACTATTCATCTCCACAGGTGTCATCTGCCTCTGTGGGATCCTCAGAACAAACTTTGTGAGTTTTATTCTGCTGAAGATGCTTGGATTAACTTTGATTTATCCCATGTGAAGATTGGGCCCATGACCTAAATGTTGGAGCAATCTAACCCTTTTTCCACAAGAATGGCATTTTGCTTATTATTCTTGAAATTTGCACGTACTGACTTGGTGACCCATTTAGTTGGCATTGCAGCCAAGGAGAGCCTTGTGATTCAGCTGTTGTGGACATTTGTTAATTGGAGCTTCTTCACTGTGGGGTCACTGCCCAATGCTTTGAAAGCTTTATAGTGTCACAGTTAGCAGTCTCCGTCCCTAGAGCAAGCTCCATCACTATGTATAGTGTACATAAGGTCTAACTCAGAAAGTATAGGCATCTCTGAATGCTTCGTACCACAATCCACACACAAATCAATTGCAAAGGGATTCCCTGAGGTGTTTGGCAAAGCTGCATTGGGCGTCATATTCAGTAAATTCACCACCTGCTACCTTGCACGATCTTGTTTATGAAACTGAAATCATTTGGCAAGCATCCCAATTTCCTCATTGCCTGACAAATATCCGACGCATACACGAATGAGCTAACCAGTGTTTTGATATAATATCTGCTTCATTGCATCCAAGTATATGCCAGGCCTTGTGGATAATGTTTTGAAAATGATGTTGATATCAATCCTTTGGTGAGGGCTGTTCTTCTTCATAAAGGGAGCTACTCGACCAGTCAACTGAAATCACTCAATAATCGTGTGAGCTGTATGCTTACCTACTGCTATCAGTCTTGCAATAGTAGCATGTGTGGTGTACGTGGTGACTGTTGATGTGTATGGCAATGCAGGATGTTGTGTTCACCGTTAGTTGTTGTAATTGACCTCTGGTAGTCGTGTATTGCTATCCACGTTATGAGATGTTCCTTCAATTCCCTTTTTATTGATCTAATGTTGTTCTAATTGTATGTTTTGTGTTATCTCGTGTAGTAGCTATTTTGGTGTTGATTTCTTAAAAGTTTGTAACCTTTCCTTATTAGGCATTATATATTTTATGCACCCCCACGAGTATTTAAGCTGTGTGTACTTTGCATTGCCATTCTGGAATCACAGCTGAAGCTAATATCAGTGAACATAATAGCATGACTCCTGTTTATAATAATATTCTTTTAGCACAAAACAATCATATAATTCTCCAGCACACATCTTCCAACAAGGGCTTTGGTACGTATTTTGAATCTCCAGCAGTATAGATATCACATGCATGTAAGTGATCAAGCGACAAAGTTTTCATATAATGATGAGGGTTTTGCAATCTGGTGTGAGGGTGGGAATTATAAGTAAAGTCAGAGGGGAATCAGTAGGGGCTTTCTCAAGAGTACGCTGCACCATCAAGTCACACCTAATATAGATTCATATAGACGTGCCTTGTGACAATTACATTATGCACATGCATTTTCGAAGCTATGAAGACCATTATAAATGCTTCATCAAAACCTTCTAATACATTATAAAATAACTAACAATGACTCAGAATTATTTTTAGATTGTTCCAATTTCTATATTTTGGTACTACTGTGCTGGCAATCTAAGTCAATAATCCAATAACGAGCATTGAGGAGCCATTTTCCATGCTATGAATAACATTATTGATCCATAAGCATGTCAAAGATGAGTTTAAGTGGCTAACTAAAGTTGGCGAGCTAGGAATTATAGTTGAAGAAACCATTTTTCCTCAGGCATACAAAATGAATAAGGACCTGGTATTAATTGGTAAAATGTTACCATAAACTATAAACAAAGGAATAAGTTACTTATCTATACTCCAGCATTTTAGCAGATACAATGTTTCAATAACTTAAGAGGGGCAACTTCCATGATAGGGAAGGGGGACATGTGCCCCCCCCACACACACAAACACACCTCCTTGGTTCCCAAGCCTATGTAAATACATGAGAATCGTGCAATCAAAGAAGCATCTGTAACAGTGCTACTATGGGCATTTGTAGCACTGCATTCTAAGGTGTGGTATTTGAAGTGTGGGAAGATACATACTAGTTACTACATGCCCGCGAGGGAGTATCGCATTTCTGGTCAAGGCCCGAGAACGAGAGCAGTAAATGTGATACTCCCGGGGGACAGCCATGTAGTAACTGGCTTATCCTCAATAAACCCTCTGACAAATTCACAGGCTGATGATTCCAAGACATCTTGGGCAAACTGTTGAAATACTTATCCACTAACTTCAAATCACTTTAAAGTCCAACCCGGCCCCACTACTATCAATCAGCCCATAAATACATTATTAATATCTAAATACTCACAAGACACAGTCAGTATTCAGAAAGTCTAGACCAGTTTAATAACAATTCTAAGGCACTGTGTTTCAAAAGTGCATGGGATCTCATTGAGTACAAACGAACCAACCTCTTCTGTCCCCACCACCATTAATTTAACCAACACATAAAATCTGAATCAGATCAAATACTCACATATCTGTGTTTGAATTGTCTTGACAAGACTTCCTCCTTCCATTTCTTCCTCGAGAGACACAATGCAGTCAGGATTTTCCTCACTCCATCCAAGCCTAATCAGCCACCCGCTATTCTCTGGTGAATATATTGCTAAAATTGCCCTTACACTAACTGAGCATGATTCCACTTGTCCGAATAGTAAGGCTACAGCTTCCGAAATAATGACATTACTATATAATAATTATATATATATATATATATATATATATATATATATATATATATATATTTTTTTACATATATATATATATATATATATTTTTTTTACATATATATATATATATATATATATATATATATATATAGTGAAACCTGTCTAATCTGGCACTCATTGGGGAATGCAAAACCGTGCTGGATTAGCAGGTTACTGGATTATAGAGGTCAGTTTGTATGGAAAACTAATGGCCAGTGCCTGAGAACCTTGACTGGTTTAGGAGAATGCTGGTTTATAGAGGTGCTGGATTAGGCAGGTTCTAATGTATATATATATATATATATATATATATATATATATATATATATATATATATGTGTGTGTGTGTGTGTAAATGAAATACAATTGTACCATACATACATATTCAAACACAGAAGAGCTGGAATAATTATGTGCAAGGCTGGATATTTGTGAACTTAAGTCCAATTAAATTTAAAGCATATGACCTTTGCATGAAATGTGCACCTTCAACACATAGAGTGGATCTGAACAAAGCAAGGCGGTAGTAATCTATATGTAGGATTGTCACCGAAAAAACATGGCCGCCATGCATTAGCGCAAATTTTGTTTTCGTCCGAAAACTAACGATATAGTACAGTTAGAAACATTTAGAAGTGATATTTGGGTGTGCTTTTGACACACTAGCTATAATAAGATGAACTGGTTAAAACTGTTCGTAGGCTGATTTCTTTAAACAACTTTGATATTTTAGGCGAAAATGTATGGCTACGCAACACCAGTACCATTTTAAGATAATTCTTCTTTTTCTTCTTATTCTTCTCATCGTTTCTTCAAACTGAGTTACAGGGAGACTAGACGTACGCGTACATACACAAGGCCTGTACTTCGATGACCGTCAACTTCAGCGCACAATCTGTTCGAGCATTTGTTTCTAGATGGGTACATTGATTTTAGTCAGGTAACTACATATAGATTCTAATTTCTTTATCTTACAAGATTTGATCGTGTTTCTTCTCAACTGCAGTGGAAAACTATTCAAGCAACCGTTTCGCTATAAAAGGAAAACCGCATGAACAAAGGTGTACAAAAACCATTTTAAAATGGTAAAAGGATGTTGGATTGACACAGGATTGTGCAAAAAAGCATTATCAAAAACAATTCTCCAAAACACTTGGAACAAGGGTAAGTTGCCAAACTGGTACAGGGCTAGGTGGGCAAAGGGCAAGACAGGTATAGGCCTAGACAAGCAAAGGGCTACACATACACAGACTGAGTGCACACTGTGCAAATTCCTACATCCCGCAGCACATATGTACTGACATAATGTGCTGCACATGCGAGATGTAGGAATTTGCACAGTGTGCACTCAATCCAACTAAACTCTGTCTTGCCCTATACCCGTGTAGCCTCATGTATGTGTAGCCCTTTGCTTGTCTAGGCCTATACCTGTCTTGCCCTTTGCCCACCTAGCCCTGTACTGGTTTGGCAACTTACCCTTTTTCCAAGTGTTTTTGGAGAATCATTTTTGATAATGCCTTTTGCACAATCCTGTGTCAATCCTACATCCTTTTACCATTTTCGAATGGTTTTTATACACCCTTATATATATTTACTTAGCATAGAAACAGCCTGAATTGTTGCCGCATACTAACACACAATTGATGGTCAAGCAAAAGCCACAAGTAATTAATTATACCCACTTGACACATCTCATTGATATTGTACAATACTCACAAGAAGCCAAGCTGAGGAATACCCACATATTTCACTGTAAAGATGTCTTCAATAATACTAGTTTTCGCTAATGTTGTAGAGGATTTCACAGATTTTGATTCTGGAATCTTGAAAGCTGACAAGGAGCTTGCTGGTATTGGCCTTTTATACCTACTGTTAGCTAGCCGGTCCAATGTGATCACATACCAATTAAAGTTTGATACCACACAAAAAGAAAACTCTTCATTATAATCCAATTTTACACCTTGTCAGTGACTTCAGGCTCAATAAACAATACATAGTATTACAGTTGTAGTTACTGCATCATCGTTTACAGTAATTAATAAGCTTGCAATTGCTGTCCTTACAATTGATTCAGAAGCTACTTTGATTCTCAAAATAGTACTATACTCTAATGGAATAGGGCTGCATACAAAGAAAGAAGGTACCCTATAAGGCCATACAAATCTGTGCATTCTTGTATACCTTTATTGCTTCACTGTCCTGGCCACTAACAAGATTCCTAAAGGAGAGTAAAATGAATCAAAAGGCGGGTCAACACTTCGAGGGCTATAGACCTAAGACTTTTGGTTGACTTTTGAAAATCTATTTGCTGTACATTATAACATCATTGACTACTTCTGCATAATACAGTGGACATGTGATATGTGAAACAACTGCTAAGTCTTGCCAGAATTTAATACTTACACCCATGCTGGGGTAAGTACAAATAAGAATTTGCGATGAATAATGACATTACATACTGTATTTATAATTATGTATCATCCCAAATCAGGGGCAGATCCAGAATTTTCTAAAGGTGGGTTCTTTTTATATTATATGGAGTAATTAGGTATATATGTGAATTAAAGCTGAATGCACCACTGAAGACGTGCATTCAGCACTTTCGTTTTTCCTCAGCTGTAATTTTGATTGCTAACAAACAACTTGCTTTGCACACTTATCACATCATTTGACCCCTCCACTAATGACAAGCAATAGTCTGACAAGCTAGCTCGTCCCACAAATGCCCTATGGGTGAGAAAACAGAAGTAGGGGATTTATGAGACAGGTTAGCTTGTTAGACTAGACAAGCAATGAATCAGGTTACAAATTATGCGTGTTCGTGCATTATAAATTCTAATCTGCGGAAGATGGCTGCCTATAACAAAGCCAAGAGCTATGTAAGAGGAGATTTGGCCTAAAAGATTGCTTCTGCTCAATTTCTAAGGCTATATCTTCGTTCTACTGTGAAGTTTAGGTAGCTACAATTGCAATCACAGCTGGAATGTAAGTTTCATTATATGCAATTCACATTAAGGATACGTATGTATCCTGCAATTTTTAAAATGAAGGATTAAAAAGAGGGGGGGGGGTTGTCCAAATCCAACGAACCAACCCTGAATCCGCCACTGCCAAATGATCATAGAATACAAATAATACAGCTATGAATATTTTAACAGCCTACAAACCAAAACCAAGAACGTACAAGTATACTAATAAATAGCTCCACTCACAGTATAATATGTATAATACCTTTTGTAATATATTGCATGCAATTCTTCAGGTACATGACTGCAAATCCTCAGTCACAAATTAACTAGGCCTCTGATAATCAGGACAGCTACAGTAACAAATGTTCTTCCACGAACTGTTTATAGGTTTAATTAGGTTGCAGGTAAGCTTATACTATAACTGGGAATCAAAGTATTTAGCTGGCCATATATATAGGCTACTATCCTAGCTAGGCACCCAGTATAACCAATAAACCTTGTGGTATAATGACAAAATACAGTAAAATAGTACCTCTTATGTAAGACCACATCTAGGAACCTGTGAAAGGTGGTCCCTTATAGGAGTGGAATTTGATGAGGGGGAGGTTAGTATACGTATATGAGACATGTCATGACCATGCAGTAAAGTTAGACTTACAAAAGAGGTGGTCTCACAAGATCTGAGGTACTACAGTCACTGTACAATGGAAACCTCTCCCAGGAAAGGTGCTTCATTCTTCATGCATTGTGATTCCTTTGGAAGATATCAGATTTGATATTAAGTTGAAAAACACCACTGATTATGTTTATGGATTTACCTATGTGTGTGTTTGTGTGTGTGTGTGTGTGTGTGTGTGTGTGTGTGTGTGTGTGTGTGTGTGTGTGTGTGTGTGTGTGTGTGTGTGTGTGTGTGTATGCGTGCATGCATGCTTGTGCATGTACATGGGAAAAGTACTCCAACATAATTACCGAGCAGTTTAGCAAGGTATATTCTGTCAGTAAGGGAGTCTGATCTGAGCACCCACACATTTCAGTGCATACGTTATTCACTGAGACATTATGGCCCAGATTACAAATTCGATCGTGACGGTAATATTGTACCATTTTAATTAACAGCCGTTTGCATATGTTTGGTCGTAACAGAAGATCATGGCTCCCCATTTTCTACTCCATGCTGTTGTTTTGTGAGCAAAACTCAACTTTGTGGCAGAATCTGTCCACAGTGAATACGGTAACGCACAATTATACAACATTTGTCAGTTAGTGGAGTTTAGTTCAATTGGTGCTGACAGTCCAGTTTGAAGTTTGCCATGGTGAGCGAAGGACTGCTCAAAGATTTGTATAAAGCCAAATGATTATATACCAAAATTGTTAGCAAATGGCCCGGATTTTATCGCTTGTGTCGTAGTGTGGTGGTATATAGACACGAATCCAGGCCCAATTGCTTTGAGAAATAAAGGAATACAGGCTATTACTTCTAGCTAGGGATCATTGAAATGTCTGTGCAATCTTTTAGCAAGGCCTGGTTCTGAACTTTGTTCACACCTAGCTATATCATTATAAAATGATAATAGTGTCACTTGCAGCTGTGCAATGGCTCAAGGCTCCCCATTCTAAATAAGGTACCCCAATACCCAATACCCGCAAATCAAAAGCCTCCATGTAATTTTACTCTGCAAGTTGGAATGCTTGAGTAGTAGTCAACAGGATATTTTCCAAACTGTCCAGTTCTGATTTGGTCACCTGCCACCGAGCCTGGATTTTTCAGCTGTTTTATAAAATTTCAGCAAAATTTGTAAGCAATGCTTGTTTTGATGCCTATCCTCACCGATTTCATTGGGTCACCACAGAACATGAACATATAGTTTTGCCTAAATCTTGATCCAGATAACAGGGCCGGCACAACCGGTCAGGCTGGTCAGGTTTTGGCCTGACCAATATTTAGAAGTTACCTCAAAAATATATTTTGGCCTTTTAAAAGAAGAATCAAGTTTTGAAGAATCTGTGACTGCTCCATCAATAATTTGGTTCGTCGCTACGCAAATCAGTCATCTTATTATTGCGCAATATGGAAATTTCTTTTAAAGTTATAATAATGATAATGATAATACATACATGCATGATAATGAATAATGATAGTACATACATGAATAATATACAATATACAATATAATAAAATAATAATATAATATATATAATACAATATGGAAAATCACGTGTACGTAAGTCCATGTGATTGTAGAGGCTATTATGTGGCTTCAATTGCCGCCGTTTGAACCCGTATATAGGTCTTAAATTTTCAATTTGTTCTCACCAAGGGCATAACCTCTATGGCTGCAAGCTACTTGCAGTGCTAGAGATGCCATTGATTTTGATGTCCATAAAGATTCTGTTGGTCATTCCAGTCACTAATTCAACATATGAGACTGAGGTCTCAGTGGTCTCTGCTGAGTAAAAGCCTACCTGCAGCATATGCACTATGCATCAGCAAAGGCTAAACTACGTACCTAATGATACTGCATGTTCATGAAGCTGCTATTGATGTGCTCTGGTCAAGTAACATTGCTTCACTCTACAATTAATTACTAACATAAAATTTTTGACAGTATTCCGGCCTGACCAATGAAAATTGGCTTGCTCCGGGCCTGGATAACTAACATGTTGATGCACAATCCAACCCCTTTCAGCCATATTTCTCTTTTGTGTGAATAACAATTACCAAGCAGCTATTAATGCTTGAAATTGTAACAAATTGTTGTAACAGTTTTTGTTACAGAATTTATGATTACAAATTTGTAGCCCTAGTTGATCAGAAAGGGTACAACAGAAGCTGATCTCGAGCCTGCCTTGTTTACTGTTCAAATCAGCTATGTTATGGAAGCCCTTCAAAAATAATTGGACAGTTTTAAAAGTATGACTTGTTGCTACATGCATTTATTAAGCAAATTATTTTATACAGTGGAGTACTATACAAACCATTCTACAACATCCATTCATTGATAAAATCTCTATAACATTAAATTATAATATTATTATGCTTCAATTATCTTAGAAGTTGTACAGAAACACTTTCCTTGAAGTGCACAAACTGCATTCATCCCAACCGGATCTGTCCCCTAAAAATTGCACAAGTGTTCCTCCCTTATTCATTGCTTAATTGAAAGTGATTTAATATGAGTGATGATCTCAGTTATGAAATGGTTAAGCGAAAAATGCAGGCCAGCATACATAGAGTAGATCCCTAGGCTAATGGTGTAGAGTCTATCTTGCTGATGGTACAAATAGTGTCTGGCATATTGCATATCTCAAACACATTAGATGACGATTTGACATTCATGGAGCAATTGATGGGTATTCTCGGCTTATAACTTTTCTCAAGTGTCACACAAATAATAAGTCCGAAAGTGGTCATGCAGCATATTATATGGGAGGAGTGAACGACTTAATTTGGTATGTCAAAAAGTGAGAACAGATCATGGAGGTGAACATATACTAGTATGGCATCCTATGCTGGACTAGCACATTACAGATGATTGTGTCATTGCATAAAGCTCCACCCATAATGAACGTATTGAGAAGTTGTGGAGGAATGTGCATCACTCTGTACTGTAGGATGTATTGACTTGATCTCTCTCACCCTATCATAAAGCTCTCCATCATTCATTGCAGTATATTTGGAGAATGTGGCTGGATCCCAAGCTTTCAATCGGTTATAAAGAGTTTGCCGACTAACATCAAGAAGTGAAGAAATTTTGCTCTTTGAAGGCTTTTTGCCATTAGGAACTTGACTGATCAGCTGGGTATATATCAGACTTGGGTCTCCCTATATATGTCCCCTGGGTTTCCCTGCCTTGACCCCCATCAGCCATTTTCCATTCCAGAACATGTGCGCATTCAAAATTTACACTGAATCAGATGTAATCATTTCTGTTCATATTGCTCACTGCACAATAACTTCCTGCTGTTGTGGCTGGTAAAGCTTGACTACATGGTGTCATGTGATCCCATACATCCATATCCAACTATTATACATCCAAGGATATTATTATACATCAGTGGATACATAATATATATCCATGGATATATATTATGTATCCACTGATATATATTATATATCCGTGGATATAGATTATGCACTGCCCTCCAAAAGAAAGTGACCACTTATGTAATTATTATTGGAGAAAATGGCGGCTAGGAACAGAAGTAAAATGTACCTCTAAATCAGTGAAATAAGAAGCTACAAGTGAAACAATGTATCTAACCTTTGCAAAAACCATTGGATTGTAACATAAATTTGTTAAAGTAAATTTTGGAATTTAATTTACCCAAAAACAATAAAGATTTCTTCCAGCTGTACAACTAGCGCTGTTCGATAATATTGATTTTTTCACTAGCTTCAAGATACCCAATCTTCCTGCAGCACATATGTACTGTATAATGTGCTGCACATGCGGGATGTAGGAATTTGCACAGTGTGCACTCAGTCCAACTAAACTGTGTCTAGCCCTATGCCCATCTAGCCTCATGTATGTGTAGCCCTATGTTCGTCTATATAGCCCTATGCCTGTCTTGCCCTTTGCCCACCTAGCCCTGTACTGGTTTTGCAACTTACCCTTATAATATACATCCGAGGATATATAATAATAATTATATCCACATTCCATAAGTGATTCCACATCATGATCTTTTACATATGGCACCTCATAGCCACTGGCTGATTATCGAGTCAAACTGATTGTTGTAGAACATGAACTGTCTTGGGGTTCTTAAGGTTGAAGACTTACATTAAATGTGAATAATGCATGAAATGAAAAACTACTGTATCTGTAGGAACATCATTTCAGCTTGGTACAGAATGCATGGCAAGGTTCTATCTAGGATTAATTTCTTTTTTTAGGGGGGGGGGGGAAGCTTGAATATTGCAGTGAATGACTACCGCGCAAGACATGCACATAGATTTGATGCATGTATTGTATGTATATACGTAGCAGTGTGATGGGGAAGATAATTACAAAGTATAGTAGGGGGGACAGATACATGTATGTATATATGTGGTATCCTAGACATCTATAAAACACATGCAGTGTAGTGATAATAGAGGTGCATGCAGATATTGTTATGGAGTGCAGGGGTATATATGCGAATAAAACTAGGGGGTCTGGGGGCATGCCATGTATCCCAGGGAAATTCGAGTTTTTTGGTGAGATAATGTTGCATTTGAGGCCATTTTAGACCATTCAAGACTGATTTTCATACTCAAATAGGGCCTTCACTATAGTAATACAATGAGTGCCTGTGTGTATACATGTGCATACATATTATGTGTACGTGCGTGAGTGCATGTGTGTGTGTGTGTGTGTGTGTGTGTGTGTGTGTGTGTGTGTGTGTGTGTGTGTGTGCGTGTGTGTACGTGTGTTGTGTGTGTGTGTGTGTATGTGTGTGTGTGTGTGTGTGTGTGTGTGTGTGTGTGTGTGTGTGTGTGTGTGTGTGTGTGTGTGTGTGTTTGTGCACCCATATATATTATGGAGTGCAGGAGTATACATACTTAACTAGACGGATCTGGAGGCATGCTTCCCTAGGGAAAATTTCAGTTTTTAGGTTATATATAATGTTGCATTTGAGGCCATTTTAGACCATTCATGCTGATTTTTACACTCAAGTAGGGCCTTCTCTATAGTAGTGAAACGAGTGCCTGTGTGTATACATGTGCATAGATATGTGTACATGCGTGTGTGTGTGTGTGTGTGTGTGTGTGTGTGTGTGTGTGTGTGTGTTTGTGTACGTGTGTGTGTGTGTGTGTGTGTGTGTGTGTGTGTGTGTGTGTGTGTGTGTGTGTGTGTGTGTGTGTGTGTGTGTGTGTGTTTGTGCACGCCCGGATATATTAAGTGCAGGAGTATATGTACTTATAACTAGAGGGATCTTGAGGCATGCCCCCTAGGGAAAATTTTAAGTTATATAAGGTTGTATTTGAGGCCAATTTAGATCATTCAAGGTAATTTTGACACTTAAGTAGGGCCTACTCCATTGTAATTCGTATTGCAGTTGGAATTTTTTGGGGGTGGAGGCTAGGGTGTTAGGGGTGGAAGCCTCCCCCCTGCCCCCCACTGGATAGAACCCTGCATGGGCTTGTAGTTAGTGAAGTAGGTGCAGTTATGTAGGAAAAGCAAGCAGCTTAGCTGTGTGTGAATAGAGTTTTGTCAAAAAGTGTATCAGAACTAATCAAGTTTCATCACAGATTCAAGAACAATTAGATATTGTCAAAAAGTGTATCATTTTAACCAATTCTGAGCTAGTACATGGGTTATGTACTCAAGTCGGTTCCTTTGATGTTAATAGATAACGCCCCCACACCAGGATACACTATATTATGGAGCATGGTAGTAAATACAGTCCTTATGACATTGTAGGATTGATGCAGAAACATGGCCATCATACATTAACAGAAACTTGCTCTTGCCCACAAAAGTGTATCAGTACTAATCAAGTAATAAGACTTAGTACTAATCAATGTACTACAGCATAGTAGGGATGGAGGATAATGGTTTCAACCAGGCCCAATAATTACACATGGTTCAAACCATAATTATTATAATAACTATTGCCCCACAAAACATCACAAGTAGCAACAATATTGCACACCACCAAAAATAAGCTGGGCTCAACAAAATGTAAGGTTTAGGCAATGCTCAATCAAGCATATTGGTATTCAATTTTATCCCCTTGACATTTTTGGTGCTAACCATCATAATATAACAACTTTAATGTTCAGTGCAAGTTGGCCTAGAGATCGCCCCCTCTCCCCACACACACCTTTTATCTACAGTATACCTTGAACTTCCTCAAAGCACAACCGTTGATGAATTTGTAACAGTTATATGTGATGCAATTTCCAAAGATAAACAAGCAGTAATCAAGAAGGACCAGTATCGCAAAACATATAATTCACATAATTAAAGGAAAATAAATAAACAAAACAAATCCACTGATATGCTAGCAGTAGGAGGTGCAAGAAGTTGTGCAACTGTTGTCACAACACCTCAGGAGCAGGTCACTACCACAGTCATTGGAGAGTGCAGGACAAACTCACACATCATCCCACCAGTGATGAACACGTGTACACCTGCAAAGGCACAAAATTAACAATCCGCTACATGAACCACATGACTACTACAGTAAAAACACCTAGTGTCAAATACATATTATCCTCAAATGAGAGAAAGCAAATTAGTATTCAGGGAAATGCTCGTAGTTGTCAGCCTTAGAACTGAACCGACCTGGAGTGTGAAGTTTCCGACATTCACAGAAGGTATATCATGCATAATATTATGTGGTAGGACAAATTGAGGGCCTGCATTCAATTTGAGGGTTTTATCTGGGGTTATTCTTTTTTTTTGGGGGGGGGGGGGGGACCTACACATCTGCTAATACGCATATGTGTATGTACACACACATGCAGCGTGGCGCAAGAATTCAATGATAAAGGCCACACTCATGCATGCAGCAAGCATATCAGTTTTTCTTTCAGAATAATGATGAAGACAGAGGAATGGCTTAGTATAGTAATGTAATGGGGGGCAGATATGTATGTCAAATGATAGTGAACTAAGCTAGGGGGGTCTGGGGATATGGTCCCCAGGAAAATTTTTAGTTTTCATGCCTCATAAGGTGATAAATGAGGCTGTTCTACGCCACTCAGCTGTTTCTGAATACAGTCCACAGATCAGTCTATTGCAACTGTGCGTGTGTCTTATAGCTAGAATAAGATTTCAAGGGAGAGCTACCCCCTTGTATCCCTCCCTCTAAAAGAAATCCTGCACATGTGTAAACATGCACAAGTACATACCTACACATGTTGTTAAAAATCCTTGCATGACTGCTTATGCCATGCTGTTGGAGCAAAGCTAAACCATGTGCAATTTACATTAGAACACTTACTCCTCAATTTTGACACATGAATTGCTAAATAAACATACTTACCAATGGACTCGAGATTGAGTGATACAAGCTATTAATGATATTATATTATATAATAAGCATTTTTTGGTAAATTCTACCCTTTATAAATGGATTCATGATTAATTCATGACAGTGTTCCTTCAGAAAATGAAGGCTGCATAATTTTATTTTGGGGGGAACCTTTCTGCTTAGGGGGGAACCATACCCAGGTTCCCCCCCCCCCCAGATAAAACCCAAAATTTGTTTCTAAAGCTAAACAAACTAATTGTACTACTCTTATAGAAATCTACAACTCCTACGGTCACAGTAGAAGCCTTTACTTTTGAACAAAACTAAATCTGATTGCCAAATTCGAACTCCTATATACCAAGTATGATGTATTAGGGCTGCATACTGCTTATTTTAGACTTAATTTTGTGGTATCTGAGGCCATTTAGACCACTTAAGCAGGTTTATGAGTATACCTTTGCATGTACATGTATGCCATGCCAGGGGTGGCAACTGGGTCACAAGAGGAGTGGGAAAGTGAATACTCCCAGCCTTGTCCCAGCCCCAAAGAAATCCCGGTAGCCCTGACAGTAGTGTATAGCATTTTGAATTTCAGTATACGTACGTATGAACTGCGGATTTGATTGAATCTCAATATTGTGAACTGTCTTGATCATGTTCAGGATACTTGTATTCCTTGAAAAAATATACCAACAGTAACAATACGAAGGGGGGGAAGGGATTGGTGACAGTGGTCTCAAGAAAATTTGCCAAAAAATATAACATTACTGCTTGTTTTTCGCCAATTTCCCCATAAATCCTGCCTTTCAGGAAACCTCAATGCATGCTCAAATACAGATTTAAACTAAGAGGTTTCTGCCACTGTGCTTCACAGCATAACTTACAATCTCTCTAATCTCAGCCTTCATAGGCTAAAACACCTAACGTAAACTGTACTTCAGTGCAAAGCTGTAAGTTCAGAGCTAAGAGTGCCTGTCTGGTATCTGGTCAGTGGAAACCTGATTAGATCACTGCTAGATCACAATTCTTCTGACTTTTCATCAAGCCCCAGGCTACATGTACATACATACATACCATACAGCATACATACAGACATACGTGATTATCACACCAACCCACACGTAGGCTAACAAACTCCACACTGTCAAAGATCCAAGTCGAGCCAGTTTAATCAAGAAAAACATGTCAGCAAAACTAAAGAGCACAACTGTTCTTCTAAAACTACATTCATACGTATATAGTACAATTTACACACGTGCCACTGTCTTGTATAGGCTAAGCTACATAGTTTGCTCTGTGGATGTACGCACAACTAGGCAAATACAGAAACAACATTATAATATACATAGACTGGAATCCACACATAATCTACCTCCATCTTACCATAGATACGTACCAACAGTATGTATGTATACGTACACATGTACGGTCATAGTACAGTACAGAACCGGCATCTGAAGCCGCACACACATACCAACAAGGTACGTACACACATGTATTACGAACATTCCTACATACGCACATGTACGTAGCTTGCCAAATTGCAGATGACAATGTGCAGATCACTTTCTTTCATCCCGGCGAGTGACTTTATTTTGTGTTTCGGCATTGGAAGCAGATTGGTCTTTTTTCCTTTGAGTAGCAGCTAAGTTCCGTTCTCTTTCTTTCACTGCTTGCACAACCAGACTTGAAAGAAATCTTTTATTGGGCCTACCACTCTTACTGGCCAACCTACAGAATACGTATACAAACATAAACAAGTAATCCGAGTCAAAAACCTACTGGGAGCTACAAATGTGAATAAAAATGATTCCAATCTGAATACACAGTACATAAATGCATACGTACCTGAAAGCAATTAAAATTTGAACAACACACGTACGTACGTACGTACGTACAATTTGCTTGAAGACACGATACAAAGTTAAGCAGTTAAGACATGGGCGCAACGAATGTATGGCACAAGAAATGCCAAGTCCTGAGGATTAGGGCAAGTACGTACATGGTATGCATCATAGAGCCTGAGCGCTAATGTTATCACAGCAGCACCTGTGCACTTGAAATAAGGTTTTGGGCTAGCAGGAATATGGTGAACGGCTTTAAATGCAAAAAATCAAGTTCTTAAAGGAAAACGGCTGTCAGTATCCCAAAAGATGACTTTCCTATATACAGCATGTACGTAGCTACCCATGGTGCTAAGCCTAAGGTCCTTGCAGGCGATCACAATACTCATTGACAAACTACGTAGTAAAAAGTACACATAAAGTCTATAATATGTAACTAATGTATTTACATTCACTACTACCAGAAACTCAACATACAAAATATCTGTACTGCATATACAGATATGGAGGTTTCACAGCATCCAACTGAAGCATGTAGAGTGGATACCGACTTGAAAATCCATATCTTTGGGCTACTCCAGTCCAAATGAGTCCCGTTGACAACAATACATACATATGTAGCCTACATGTATATTGTACACGTCCATCACAGATACGTACGTATCTTAATGCCATAATATATGACAAAGGTTGAATTTTGACTATAACACAATCTAATAATTATTAATATAATACAAATATACATATATATATATGATTTTACATGTGATTTCAAAACCAGATTTCAGCAAAATCAATTTCACAAAACACCCCGTCTTGTGTGAAAATAACTATTCCTGCAATATACTGCCATCTTCAAGTTAAGGAAAACTAAATATGAGATTGTTTTTACATGAATACAAATTTAATTTGTGATAAATCTCCACAATATTGTATTGCGAGTATCGCATTAGGTACATACGCACATACACACATACGTACTGTACGTAGCTGTGCATCAATACAATACAATACAATACAGATCTAGAGACTTAGGTTTTCCCAAATAGCATACCATCCTGACGGACCATACTGATCTGCACGGATCTTTCTTCTCTTACTATCAGCAAGAATCATCTCAACAGCAAGTCTGAAAGCAAAGTGGCATACCACAAATATAATGCGATGTGTGATAAAGAGATATATACGCATGATAGGTACAGCAATCATAAGAACATATGTGTTATGAAGTTGTGAAATAACCTATTGTAATCACAGGGTAGACTACAGGGGACTGTTAGGTAATAGTGAGCTGGGATAGGGGCGACTGAATCATAGTGAAAAATGTAGCTAGCCTGTAGTTGAAAAGAACCTGGAGGCAAGATCAGCTAGGGGGGAGTGGCCACCCACTTTCTCCCAGATGTGGCCCTCCCATCATAGTGTGTGTGTGACACCTGTCATGAAAAGTATACACCATCAGTAGCACACCCACTATGAAGAAGACCTGCTTTGCTATAATAGCCCCTCTGTTATTCCGTTTCAATATATGCATAAACAAAAAGGTACCCTAAATTGGGAAAAATTCGTGAACAGCAAATTTCGTGAATTGGCATCAAATCTGGTAGGCAGAAAAATTTACGACGAAAAATTTCGCAAGTCCCATCATAGATTGTCTATTCCTATACTTTGGAAGGTGTCCAAGAATATTTGCAAGTGAAGTTAATTCGTAAAAAGCGTGAATATTATTGCTTGCAAAAATTTCCCAGTAATAAATTTTCACAGGAATGGGAATTTAGGGTATATGTAAGTCAGTACAGAAACACAACAACAATCATCACTTTTGTAGAATTCTTTTCATGTAAGAAACCAATGGAGTTTTGTTCCATATCAGGGCTTCATTTAGAGGAGAGAGGCTGGGAGGGGCTGTTATCCCCCCCCCCCCCCCCCCAACAGCTTTTAAAAGACAGCCTGACTAACTTATTGCATGCAGCACAGTGGGGATATATGTAGTGATTGCTTCACACAAATATTTCATTTTCACACAATATCCCATAATAGACAAGGAGAACTAACTCTAATGTCATCAAAAAAGGGTGATAAACTGAAGAGTATAACATGTATCGCATTACTACAATTAATTATTCCTGTTGGACAATATTTGACTATAACATTACAGAACAGACATGCAAGCCTAAGGGGTTGGGTTGGAAATACGTATAGATATCCCTACAGACCCGTGCACTTTCATATGCTGGACCTAAACAAGATTACCAGGCTGTGAGCCAATATCTCTGTCTTCATATGAAGGGCCGGGTACATACAAAATGATTGATTACCTACAAAGGCGACGTACGTACTTCTCACACTCTTCGTTTTCTATATACCCTTGGGACTGCAGCTTGTCGGACTTTGCACTGTCTTTACCTCTTTTCTTTCCAGTATAGCTAATCGAGCCTTTATTTAGTCTACTACTCTCCTTCTCGGCTCCTTGATTTTTTTCCTCGCTGCCACTTTCTTTGGTGGCCATTTTCCAGCGTCCTTCGTTTGTATGTACGCTGTCATACGCAATAGACACTATACTACGTAACCGTTACGTGGATAGTGTCAATGGGTACACACAATGTACTTATCATAGATACAATGAAACACTGATAATAGCATAGCACTGGAATTGGAATATTGCAGATAAAGGAATATAGCTTCTAAGACCCATTGTGGGAATACTTTTTTTACTATACTACAATATGGTCATATCAGTAGCGTTTTAGAGTGTCTATGGTCATACAGAGCAAAGCACCATCTAGCAACCGTGTATAACAACCACTCTAAAACTAGTATGAGCATGTAGTCTCGCATAGCCAGACCCTTTCTCGCCCACACACACACACACTGTAAAAATGGAGAGGTAAGCGGTCTGGCTACGTGAGACTAATGACCATGTTGTACATCGATTCTATGGTACACATGATCATAGACACTTCAAACTACATACACTGAGTATCTATGGTGAACCTTCAGCAGGCCGTACCTGTAATCTGCGCACACATTTCTTTGGACAAGAAAAAAAATTAACAGTGCAGCAGTCTGAAACCAAGACTACTACCAGGAGCACCTAATAATTAGTAAAAATTGTGACACTATACACACAGCTAGATACTCTGTTAGTAGCTCATTGACATCCCTAGACAGATCCAGCACAATGCTTACTGTATGAACATCGCTCTCTCTTGATGAGAGACCTGTGTCGAGGAGAAATGAAGGCATTTGTGGATGGGCAGCAGTTTATGTGTCCATGACAAAATCAATTAAAACTCATTCTTTATCTGTGGATACCATCACATTCCCCATTCATTTTCACCATTGGCCTCCAAATCAAATAACTCTCATCCTGTCACCTCATGCAGATGTAAAGTTCTTTGGGATACATAAAGAGCTGATGATGAAATATCTGTGCACACAATGCAAACAAGCAATCATGCATTACATTACTGATCTATTTGACCCTTACATCTCTGTCTGATACACAGTGCTATCTATGGGTATACTAAGGTTAACTAGAGGCAATTACAGGTCATCTAACCTAGCGTCACCAAGTGATGAGACCATAGAAAACTTAAAATGATCAACTGTACGATGGAAGACACCATCTTGTCAATCATCCCATACACCATCACCACTGATCCCGTTCAAAAGGTGTGAACCCAAACTTGACCCACTGAAGCTGTTTGAAGTTGACTAATGCCTCCACAAATTCAAAGTGAAATGTCCACAGTAACTCAAAGTGATTGCAATACTAGACTGACAAAATAATGCTGCAAATTTGGTGTGAATAAGAAACCGGCTACCAGTATCCAGTATCATTATTAATTCAAGCTAGTTTAGACCGAACTTCTCCTAATCCTAGCCGTGACGCGGCCACTGACAAGCTTTGGCAACAATCCAGATCTCATGCAACCATTAGACAAACCGTAGATATTCTATACTACGTAGTATAGAATATCTATGGACAAACACAGTCATTCTCCCAGGCTTTCAAGTTGCTCCTAAGCAAAGAAGTTTCATCTGAAGACATGGTTCAGTTCTACTCGGATAAACTCTTGCGATCCCTAATATCATAGATACTCAAACCATAGGATTTTGTGTCTATGCTCAAACCATAGATACTGAAAAAAACGCGATCAAGACAGCCATGTTTGTGCTCAGAAAATATGGCGTCACTATAAGTTTTTCATTCCGTTTCTATAGCAACATAAAAAATGAGTGGTCTTCCTCGCGAAGTTATCAAATGGGTGCAGAGTCTCGACTTGACTCACCCTTTGAAGAATGTCAAAAGGTATGGTAGTGCAGGATTTACATGACATTTTAGTCTATATTATAGCGAGGAAATATTTAAGTCCCTTGCAAAAGAGAAACACTTGTTTCCCATGATGTACAATGCGATTGCTTGCAAACTAGCACCTCTAGCCTTGCTACTGTTGTCTTGCTCAATGTTTCCCACGTGTCTCTATCAAGTAAAGTACACAATGTAATGTTGAATTCCAACAATTAACATGACTGTGCCGATAAATGGCTGCATGCAGTGCATGTGCATGTTTTCATCTATGGTTGAACAGTTGAACCTCGCATTTCTATCCAGATGGGACACCCTTTATTTACAGTAATGTGGAAAGTACTGATTGCTTGCATGGACTGTGTGTCTACGTCCACTTACCTTTGGGTTCTCATTTGTTGAAAGAAGTAGGGGAATTAATCCACGTGCGGGACTGATGTTGCTGGGAATCATTGTCGTAACTCTTCGGATTAGTGGTTCAGTCGGTTAAAATAAGAATTCCTAATCCCATTACCATGGTTATGAGAGTTGAACTCATCTTTGAGGATTTGTCTAGTTTGTAATGTCAATTGTCTTACTCCAATCGCTATCCACCGCAATCCATAGACAACCAAATTTTATAATCATTTTCATTAACACTCTACCATACATAGAGTAGTCTCACTTAGCCGGACCCAACATAGAGTAGTCTCACTTAGCAGGACCCAATTCTCTTTGATCCTTTTGTTCACTGACAAGTACTGTAAATTGTGAATAGGGTTTCACTGCTTGTACATGTACCTACGTATGTACATACATATGTGCACGTACATATGTATGTACATACGTATCAACTAATTATAGAGTATTTACGTACATACATACGTACGTATTGTCTGAGTACATACATACGTATGAGTAATGCATATTTACCAACACTGCATGTGT
>CAUJGJ010000001.1:1387500-1402500 GCA_963170055.1 Halisarca cf. caerulea
ATCAACAGCAACACAGGTAAGCTGCAGACCTACGTACATACGTAGTTTGCATATGTACATACATGCGTATGAACATTGGGTGCTTTCATACACATACGTATGTACGTATGCATGTTCATTGAGAAGATGAACCTTGGGTGCATACCTTTGTGCTAATATCATAAGAACACTAGACAAGCGAATCATGGAATGCATATCTGGTTGGCTGATTATTGAGAATTTTCAGTATCTGACATTCCTTTCCTATAAATAAGGTGTACATGTATGTGGCTTTTCTACCTGTATATACAAAGGTATGTGTGTACTTTCATGATGTACTACATACTTGGGTGTCTGTTGCTGAGGTGTTCATTAGTTGTGAGTCTCCCATGATGTCATGGTTCAAGCTTGTCTGGTGTGGAATGCTGTGTGTCCTTTCAATCTGCAAGGGCTATTTCCTTTCTGATGGGAAGATATGATTGTGGTTTAGTCCACCAGCAGCTCATCAGAAGTGATGAGCTCCTGCAACATGACTTTGTGCTGTTTTCACCTACTTGTGTGTGTGTGTGTGTGTGTGTGTGTGTGTGTGTGTGTGTGTGTGTGTATTTGTGTGTGTGTGTGTGTGTGTGTGTGTGTCTGTATGTGTGTGTGTGGGTGGGTGTGTATACGTACGTACGTAACTTACATACATATTTCAGTTCATTGATCATGTATACATCTGAGCCTGTCCTCCTCCCTCCTGGTGTATCTTCAGCTTCACAGTGTGTGTCTGTTATGACATATTGAAGCCACTGGTAGGCTGTCTAAATGGATATCAACACCTTGTTTTCCCCGTCTGTGGACTGGGTACACTTTGGATTAGTGGTTTCTGCTCCTATGTGCACATTTTATCCAACCTTCTCCTGGGAATCCTCATCACTAAGTTGTGTACTGTCTAACCTGCTTTACCCAACACCTGGTTCACCAGGCATACCAGGAACAGACCTGGTCAGACAAATGAGGGCCACTGTAGTTTGTTGTTGTTGACGTTATGAGCTGTGTGACAATGGTGTAAACAGACACACCAACATAGTAGAGGTATGTAACTCTGAGTCTCATACGTAAGTACTTATGTACATACGTACTACAGTTGTGCTGTAGATGTGATGTTTTCTATTTATAGCACTTGTTGTTTGTGGTTGTGTCCTGTTTGGTTGCACTGCTGCATTCCTTCAACATTGACTTCTAGTCATGTCCTTTACATAGTTGTTCTTTCCTTTGATCATTTTCAAGCTATTTGAGGCATACATGGAATGCTCATACTGGTGCAAGTACATGTTTCTACACATGCTATCATGTACGTGCGTGCGTGCGTGGGTGTGTGCATGTGCGTGTGTGCGTGTGTGTGTGTGTGTGTGTGTGTGTGTGTGTGTGTGTGTGTGTGTGCATGTGTGTGTGTGTGTGTGTGTGTGTGTGTCTGTGTGTGTGTCTGTGTGTGTGTGTGTGTGTGTGTGTGTGTGTGTGTGTGTGTGTGTGTGTGTGTGTGTGTGTGTGTGTGTGTGTGTGTGTGTGTGTGTGTGTGTGTGTGTGTGCATACATACGTACGTAACTTACATACATATTTCAGTTCATTGATCATGTATACATCTGAGCCTGTCCTCCTCCCTCCTGGTGTATCTTCAGCTTCACAGTGTGTGTCTGTTATGACATATTGAAGCCACTGGTAGGCTGTCTAAATGGATATCAACACCTTGTTTTCCCCGTCTGTGGACTGGGTACACTTTGGATTAGTGGTTTCTGCTCCTACCTACGTATGTACGTATGTGCACATTTTATCCAACCTTCTCCTGTGAATCCCCACCACTAAGTTTTGTACTGTCTAACCTGCTTTACCCAACACCTGGTTCACCAGGCATACGAGGAACAGACCTGGTCAGACAAATGAGGGCCACTGTAGTTTGTTGTTGTTGATGTTATGAGCTGTGTGACAATGGTGTAAACAGACACACCAACATGCGTAGCAGACGTACGTACGTAGCTCTGAGTCTCATACGTACATACTTATGTACAAACGTACTACATTTGTGCTGTAGATGTGATGTTTTCTATTTATAGCACTTGTTGTGTTTGGTCGTGTCCTGTTTATTTGCACTGCTGCTTTCCTTCAACATTGACTCTTAGCATGTCCTTTACATTTCTTCTTTCCTTTGATCATTTTCAAGCTATTTGAGGTATACATGGAATGTTCATACTGGTGCAAGTACGTATTTCTACACATGCTACCATGTACCTGCATACTCATGTACGTGCGTGCGTGCATGCATACGTGCGTGCGTGTGTGCGTGCATGTGCGTGTGTGTGTGTGTGTGTGTGTGTGTGTGTGTGTGTGTGTGTGTGTGTATGTATGTTTGATTTACAACCCCACCCAATACTCTTGTTATCATCACGAATGTGCTGGAAATATGCATTTATGTACATATGTATGTACGTATGTATGTAATGTACATATACTCAGTGTACATACACTACTCAGTGTACGTACATACGGTATAGAACAAAAAAAAGTTAACGTGAAGAGTTTTTATTACGTTTATCTTACGCCGTGATCGCGGAGCTGATACGCGGTGATCACGGAGCTGGTACGCCGTGATCACAGAGCAGGTACGCCGTGATCACGAAAATTCGCGTCGTGATCACAGAAGCTCAGGACCGTGATCCAGTTGCTCTACACCACAAGAAACTGCACTGAAGGCGATTAAACCTTACTTTGATGTCGATGTGAATCCACACGATACGAAAATGATACAAGGACAATCGCGCACTGCACCGTTTCTCCAGAGTACGGGGTCAATTTGAAGCGAAAGAATCCAGAAACAGTAATTTAACAATATGAACGATTATTAAGTAGTACTCTTCTCGAACGCGTGCACCCTACAGTTAGGAGCATCTTCTGCGGATCATGTAGAACAGCATGAAGCGAGCAGCCATGTTATTTTCAGTATATTTTCCGGATATTTCTGCGCACTAGTCTACCCATTTCCAGGAGAGCGCGATCTGGCGTATAGACTATTTCCTTGCTTCGCGGCAGGTAAAATGTGCCTGCTTGTTTACATTGAAGACGATGTCAATCCTTTTGAATAAAAACTATCGATTCATTGTTTAATATAATCAGGTGATCAAGTGCAAAATTTCTTTGTCCAACTCGAGGAAGACGAAGACGATGTGACATCCACGTTTGGCTAGAGTAGAAGTCCTAAAGCTAGAAAACGTCGTTGGTAAGATCACCTGTAGCCTCTTAGCGTAATACCGTTTTCTTCTAAAGCGTAATCACGTATCTATCACGGCGTGATCACTGAGCTCCTACGTCGTGATCACGGAGCTCGTACGTCGTGATTACGAAGCTCCTACGTCGTGATCACTTTACTTCACGTAAACTTTTTTTCGTTCTATACCGTACGTACGTACGTATGTACGTAAATAAGTTTATTTGCATGCATCTACTCATAGTATGTTCATTTAGTAGGGCCTTTCTAATCCATCTCGGTATAATCCCACATTTTCTCCAATCTGACTATATTCTGAGAGACAAACATCATGTCTGACCATACTAAGAAACACTGGATAATCTTGACAACCTTGCTTTGTAAACTGGTATCCATTTAAAAGCCCATAGAGTGTTGGCTTGTAGAGCCTTCACTGTACCGGTTGTTGCATTGGAGAAACCTCCTTATTCCCCTCAACAGCCAATTTGAAAGTTTCTATGACATTGTACATACGTACGTACGTATGTGTATGTGTTTGTGTGTGTGTGTGCATGTGTGCGTGTGTGTGTGTGTGTGTGTGTGTGTGTGTTTGTGTGTGTGTGTGTTTGTATGTGTGTGTTTGTGTGTGTGTGTGTGTGTTTGTGTGTGTGTGTGTGTGTCTCTGTGTGTGTGTGTGTGTGTATGTGTGTGTGTGTCCTCGCATAGTTTTCCACTTCATAAAGTGAAATCTCTCTAATCCAACACTTAATGGGACTTGAGAATAATGTCAGATTAGGAGGTTGTCAGATTATGGAATGCCTCTTACCATACTTTAATATGGTGACTGTACTTCATTAGATGGTCAGATTAGAAAGAATGTCAGATTAGAAGGAATGTCAGATTACAGAGGTGTCAGATTAGAGAGGTTTCACTGTACATTCTAGAGGATCTGTTTCTATTCGAGCACCATCACCCTTCTTCATTGTGTGTGCCCCATCTCTTTCATTGCATATATGTAAACACAAACATTCATACAACATGTGTACGTACATGCATATATACGTACAATGATGTGAGTTTTATGAGTGTAATGCAAGCCTTACTTCAGAAGGCACTTGAATGCGAGATTACGATCATGGAGTATTCGATGCTGTTGTGTCCGTTATACGTATGTATGTACATACTACGTACATACGTACATGCGTACATACGTACATATGTACGTACATGAAAACCTAAAACCGTCCTGCCAAGACTGTCCACGTGAACCTGAACATGGATGTGTAAGTGGTATCGTTATTCGCACAATCAGTACACTTTGTACCCTTTGTATGTTGGTCTCTTTCACAAGCTGGAGCATGTGGTAGGTCATTTGTAAGGCACCCTTATGTCAGATAGAGCCCATACTAGGAATTACCAAAGCCTTAGGATGTGAATGGAATAGTGAGTGATACTTCCAAAGAAGACTGAGATGTGTTTGAACACTGTGCTTTGTTACCTGTAGGCAGGATTTCCTGGAGTGTTTGAGTGCACCATGTGTGTACGTCTCCCTTAGGCTGTCGTGTGGCATCTGTCTTGGAACATTTGTCTTTGTAAAATGTCTGTACTCAGCATGCCACCTGATATGTACTCACATGCATGCATATGTAGGTGGGCAATGTACGTACGTACTTACACTATCTACAAGTGTATTTGCATACCTGTGTGCATATTTATATCATATGTATGTACATACAGTATGTATGTATGTACGCATGTGTGTACATACATATTTCCATGTGTACATACGTACATACGAACCTGTGTATTGATACATATGTAGCTGTCCTTCCAGACAATAGGCTCAATCTCTTCCTGTACATTGGGATTCTTTGTGTGAGTCGCTTGTGTTGCTTGTGATCTAACAAGGTTTGCCAATATATTGTGATACGTATGTTGTATGTTTGTATGTGTACACAAGAAGTCCTAACATACACACACACACACACACACACACACACACACACACACACACACACACACACACACACACACACACACACACACACACACACACACACACACACACACATACAGTGTACGTATATATAAATGCTCTATGTCTATACCACTATATTATTATGCAAGGTTTTTATTGCATGTTTGTATTTATTTCTAATTGCAAAATATCCTATTGAATTCAAAAGTGTAGTATGTAGTTAATTCCACATTCCTAACCGTGGCTGTCTGCAGGGATGGTCATACACTGTAGCCATAGATACTACAGCAACACACAATACTACAACAACACACAATAATTGCTATTGAATCAGAATTCCTGTTACACTAATTTGGGAGGAACACGATTATTACCTAAGCTATTAAAATCTGATGGAGGATGGTGAACGCCTTCCTGACCCTTGTCAAGTTTTGGTAGTTGTGTGCTCCATTTTTTTGTGAAATTTTGTTGTCATTCAAACATGAGTTATTAGTGTTGATATTGAGCAAAGACAGATGATCCTCCCTGTGTTTACCTTACTGTGAGCAGCAAAGTGATGCCATGATATTTTGCTTGCTGTCAAAGCGTTCATCTTTACTCTCGCCCTTTGTATCTTCTCCAATATTGTGTCTTCTCTAATGTTATTTGTGCAGTCCATCAAGAACAATCTGTCTGTGTCAGAGCTTGCCATGGAACAAGATCGCATTCTGTGCATGCAAAAAGTTAGTTTTATTGTCTATGGGTTTGTTTTTGTCTCCTTTTGGAACAGTAAACCTTTTAGGTAGTGATGTTTGCTTTTCTTGCCCCATTGTGCTATTGTCCTGTTCTAGCCTAATATGCACGAGGGAGAGGTCCTCTCTTGTGATGTTGTAGGGTATGCATCAAAGGACCTGTACATTCCTTGTCAGTTAGTTCACAGTTTGCCCAGTGACACTGCATGTGTACATACCACCATTCATGTGATCATTCATACGTACATGCTGTGTTTTGTGGTTCCCAATAGATTGTTATGCGTGTAAAATAACCTCTTAATAGTGGAAACCTCTGTTTAACAAACCCTCCCCTTCATACCAGTACCTCTGTTGTACAGAGGTCCCACTGTGTGTTACTATACACGTACATATGTGTACCTCACTGATGTACGTACAAATGTACTTCTGTCTACAGACACAAGCTATCTTGCAACAGCATTCAGAAAACCGAAAACAGGAAAAAGGAAGCAATCCTGGTACGTATGTACGTATGTGTTCATGTTTTTATCTTATGACGAAGTGTGTGTACATTCAAGGGTTCATATTCCATATTATTGTTACTGTGTATACACAGTGCAAATTGTTTAGTTGTTGGTACTTCAAAGGGGAGACAAAATCAGCATTTGGTATCAGAGGTACTGTCAGGACAGATTTGTGTACTGTATGTATAGGAGGGGACAGAATGAGGAGTACTAACCATCCAGGAGTACGTAGTAACACAGGTACTTACTAAGCAAGTTTCACTGTACATGTGGTACAGTGTGGCTATGAATGTTTACAAGGAATTCAAATTTGATAATTGTCTGTTTTGATTGAACATTGCAAACATTGGATCTGCACAGTTACCACGTGCATAGCAGCAACTGTGAGTATAGTACAGTGAAACGTCTATTAAAGGACACCTCCTTTAACAGGACACCACTGCTCTGTCCCATTTAAGTCCCTCACATTGACATGTATACATTTGAATCCTCCGAAATAAGGAACCTCCATAAACAGGACAGCTTACTGTGGTCCCAGTGGTGTCCTTATTATAGAGGTTTCACTGTACAGGACAGCTTACTGTGGTCCCAATGGTGTCCTTATTGTAGAGGTTTCACTGTACAGGACAGCTTACTGTGGTCCCAGTGGTGTCCTTATTATGGAGGTTTCACTGTACAGGACAGCTTACTGTGGTCCCAGTGGTGTCCTTATTATAGTGGTTTCACTGTACAGGACAGCTTACTGTGGTCCCAGTGGTGTCCTTATTATAGAGGTTTCACTGTACAGGACAGCTTACTGTGGTCCCAATGGTGTCCTTATTGTAGTGGTTTCACTGTACAGGACAGCTTACTGTGGTCCTAGTGGTGTCCTTATTAGGCCAGGCAAAGTTAATTCCCAGTTTATCGTTTCCGCCCGCATGTGATGTGGCTTGCACCTGACTATTTTCATTATTCATTATTTGTGGTTATGTGATCATAGATGAGCCTAGCCATTACTACCCTAATAATGAAAAATGACCTCCCTCCCTCACGCTATAATTTAGAAGGCTTGACGATAAACTGGGAATCAATTTTGCCTGGCCTTATAGTGGTTTCACTGTACAGGACAGCTTACTGTCGTCCCAATGGTGTCCTTATTATAGAGGTTTCACTGTACAGGACAGCTTACTGTGGTCCCAGTGGTGTCCTTATTATAGAGGTTTCACTGTACAGGACAGCTTACTGTGGTCCCAGTGGTGTCCTTATTATAGAGGTTTCACTGTACAGGACAGCTTACTGTGGTCCCAATGGTGTCCTTATTATAGAGGTTTCACTATACAGGACAGCTTACTGTGGTCCCAGTGGTGTCCTTATTATAGAGGTTTCACTGTACAGGACAGCTTACTGTGGTCCCAATGGTGTCCTTATTATAGAGGTTTCACTGTACAGGACAGCTTACTGTGGTCCCAATGGTGTCCTTATTATAGAGGTTTCACTGTACAGGACAGCTTACTGTGGTCCCAGTGGTGTCCTTATTATACAGGTTCCACTGTACAGGACAGCTTACTGTGGTCCCAGTGGTGTCCTTATTATAGAGGTTCCACTGTATCCCCAAACTGTTTTTTGCTACATATCACAAAACATGTACAGTACAGAAATAGCATGAACGTTTCTGACTGTTGTTATTTCATCAGTGTTTTTTTGCTTCTTAACATCAGCAGTTTATTGTACACAATATCTAAATTTGTAGTAATCTGGCTAGCTAGACCGTCCCATGTACACGCCGAGGTCGCTTAAAACCTAGGCACGTACATGGGACGGTCCAGCTAACCAGACTAGATTTATAGTATAACGTTCATGGTTTTCTTTCTTTTCAGAGCGATTTGGAATCAAGTATGTAGCAACACCTTCAAGGTTAGCTACAGCTGTGTCGGAAGGACTGCAGAAGAACATGGCCAATGAATTCAAGTCACCAACAGAAGGAGAGCTTGGATCTCCTTTGTCCAGCGACAGTGGCAACTAACACTGCCATTTTTATGTTCATGTCTTGAGGACTCAAACACAAATTATACATACCTACTTATGTACTACTCTGTGCATTACAATGATACGGTTTCATAGATCGAGTGCTATAAAATACATATGGCACAATAATAGCTCTGTGGACCTCAAAATTGATCCCAGATTATATACAAACTACTTCTTATTTGGTAGGCATATACGTACATATACGTATATATTAGTCTCACAAGCCAGCCCCTACCACCACTTTTCCTTCTTACGAAGGGCATGCAGGGTCCCACCGCCATCCTGCACGTGCATCAGAGGCTGCAGATCCACGTATACATGCATGCAAGCCTCATCAGCAAGACGCCATTTCCCTCCAGATTAATGTGGAGGGTAGCATCTAACTAATGTATCAACGTTAATATTATTCCTTATATTAGTACTATATTATTGCTAATTTTATCTAATAATAATAGATTATGTACTATACTTGCTTTGATGCATTTCCGTAATTAGGAAGGCGATATAGGGGCTGCACGGCTCGCGAGACTACGCATATATATATATTATACGTATATTGCATGGTTCAAATATCATCTATTTTAGGTTAAATTACTATAATTTGTCTCGCGCGGAATACGGTCGTGCAGCTGCATGCATAATAATATTTTTATGGTAATGTCCGGTATAGTAGACCACGCCTATTTTGACGTCAATGGCCGCCGACCTACGCGTGTCTACAAAATCATCCCTAGCGTGAGAAGCGGCGTTGCCTGGCGTGTGGAGAGATTTTAGAAATTATTTTTGGTAAATCAACCTTTTGTGGAGAACAGAATTATGTCTACAGTGGAAAATCGATTGGTAGCGACTACTAACGCCATCACAACGTTAGGATGCGGGTGAGTCGCTGTTCGTGTGTATGTGTCTACTTGTGTTCAGCGATAGATGACAGATATCGAGCGCGCTTTTTTCTTCCAAACTGAAGCGTGATCGAACACGAGCTATATAGTCATACATATCAAGCCGGCCCTCACACAAAAGCAGTGATCATACTAAAATGGGTGTATGAGTAAAGCAGGGGGAAATCGAGAACTCGGGAGAAATTGTATGGAACGGTAGGATCTTAAATGGGGAATTTAAAGGCCACATGGCCAATTGAAAGCATGCAGTGTCAACAGCTATTTACAGGCTTATTTTTGGTCAATGTTGTCTATGGGAATTGGGGATTCCACTGGCAAATATGGCTAGACAGCACAGCTGGCATAAGTAAAGACCCTGCTCCATTTTGCCCCCTAGACTAGGGCCTAGTGTTCAATTTTACCGGCCCAGCTTTACCCTATGCAAATTATGACAATCGACTGACTTGGATGTAATATTTTGCCTTGGTTTGAAATTAGTCTCACATAGCCAGACCCAAACCTCTTCGATCCTTCTGCACGAAGTTCTAGGAGCCAAGTTGAGGGTCTGGCTACGCGAGACTAGTTTGAAATTAACTTTGCTCCGCATTTTCTGTATAATAATACAATAGAACCTGTCTTAAAGACCACCTGTATACAAAGACCACCTGTCTATAGAGATTACAGTAGGCTGGTTTATTGTCCACTTCAGTTGTACTAAATCACCTCCACACAAGGACCACTTGTCTACAGAGACCACAATTTCTTGGTCCTTTGAGTGGTCGTTATATAGTCGGGTTTTGCTGATTAAATAATGATTATATTATTGTGTTATTATACCATCGATTCTTGTTAGGACCCTCAGGGACTGCCACGAAGATGCAATTGCGCTGATTTCGGACCCAAAGAGAGCATCATCACTATCCACTGACAGTGGGCATCCTCACTCGGTGATATCCTTTTCAGCAGTGGATTTGCTGTCGATGGACGTAAGGGAGAGAAGCCTTCTTCTCACTAACCTTTCTGAAGACATTCATCAGGCGATTGTTCTGTCAAAGAGAGTTAGACTGGGGTTAGATGATTCACAGACAGAAGACAGTGTAGTGGATGATCACAAGGTATGTATATAATTATAAGCCTGTACATGTGTGTGTGTGTGTGTGTGTGTGTGTGTGTGCACATGTGTCACGTGCCTATGTATGTGTCTTGTGTGCTGTTTGCACTAAACCATAACAATGCATGTCACCTTGGCTGGAAACCTTGCAAATCTGTGTACACAAAGCCTTCTTAAATCACAATATTCCCCAATGTTTTGATAGAAGTCTTACATGATTTTCATTCTGCATGGGAAAGGTTACCTTCCTGCACAAGACATAGCCATGACAACCACCTCTTTTGCCATCTCTTTCCATTCTAATTGCTCTAAATAAGCAATGTTTGTTTGTAGTACAGGAACTACCCAGCAACAAGTTTGTGAATGGATTCATAATCAGCTTTACTGTACATATATGTGTGTGGAAGGTACTGTTACAGTAGCAGTAGTTAGTATGCCAAAATTGGATGCACAATAAGCCAAATTTGTGAAACAACAGTGCATATTAAGTGCTTCCAACCATACAACGCTATACATATGAATTTTATTTGGTGTGTCCATGCATAGTATGTACATAATTATGCAGCATCGTACAAACCAAACCTACTACGTGTCTATTGCACAATTGTGAATGTGCATCATGCAAGATAAACTATTATCAATCGTATTAGCTAGTTGAATACAGTGTAGCTTATACTATTATATTACAGTAACAGTGTAGTTTATTCTAATTCTATCGTACAGAATTAAGTCATTCTTCACCTGTATACTAAAAGAGCAACTCCTCGTTTCATATACGTCGGCTGAGTACCAATAGTGAGCAGATGCTTATATATTATCGTTGACACCCAAACAAACAGCTCAAATGTCATGCAGATCATGCCTTTCTCTATGTAATCTGCTATCCATTCGCAGATCTATTGATTGAAGTGCTGCATGTGGGAATGAACCCATGTATTGTCAACAGTGGAACGGGTACTGCTGTGCTGTAGCCATTGTGGTAAATTAGAGGCATCCATTGTCACAGACACCCTCTAATACGTATGTAAAGTGTCTTTATATATAATTAGTCCCTTATATGGTCAAGTGCATGTAGCATGCATGTGGGCCAGCATATGCAGTCATCAAGACACAGAATGTTATGTACATCAGTTTATTGATAAGCATTGTATGTAACAACGTCTTGTGGAAGCAGTCGGTAAATTCTGTAGACTATAATTCCTCCTTGATAAAGGATCCAAATGGTGGTCTGGTTGTGCACGGTCATGCATTGTTTACATTTTAACACCTAGCCACGTGTACAGCTGGTTGTGCATATAAAAGGCCTTAGTCAACCACTAGCTCATACTTCTCCCCGGCCGCCTGGGTGAGGAGTGAGAAGTACAGGATAGCAGCTAGACTAAACAGGCCTATGTTTGAATAGCTAGGGTATACGTACATAGGGTTTCTTCTAAAAAAATGGGCAGGGGGGCCAAATAGTACCTATGAAAAATGGTGGGGGGCGCGAAGGGAGTGTGCACAATAGCGCGCCCTCTAGGGAGTCTGGGGCATGCTTTCCCATAAAATTGTTGAATTTTAAACCTTCTAAGGTCACTTCTGGTGTATTTTTAGACTCATTTGTGGTTCTCAAATGACATGATGAGATGCCCAGATATATGTTGCTGATCTGACACTCAACACCTATCAGGGTTCTATTGAGGATAATTTTTGGGGGGGAGCTTCAGTATTACAGTTCATGTCTGCTGCCGCAAAACGTGACCGTAGTTTATGTGTACACAATATCCTATACAGATGTCTATAAAACACTTGCAATGCAGTGATGTAAGGAGGTGCAGATATGTAT
Source organism: Halisarca cf. caerulea (assembly GCA_963170055.1). Taxonomy (NCBI): domain Eukaryota; kingdom Metazoa; phylum Porifera; class Demospongiae; order Chondrillida; family Halisarcidae; genus Halisarca; species Halisarca cf. caerulea. Next base: position 1,399,731 of record CAUJGJ010000001.1, read on the forward strand.
GTGGGATCGTAGGGGTACATATATAACTAGGGGGGTCTGAGGGTATGCTCCCCCAGGGAAAATTTGAGTTTATAGGTTATATAAGGTGATATCTGAGGCCATTTTGGACCATTCAAGGTTGATTTTGACACTCAAGTAGGGCCTTCTCTATAGTAATTTACACTACAGTTGGAATGTAGCTGGAGAAATTGGGTTGCAGCTTCCCCCCTTCCCCCCACTGGATAGAACCCTACCTATAGACCAATGGTTCTGATAGGGTACTTTGGAGAAGTACACACCTATAACACTTACACCTATTAGATCTGATGCTGACTAAGATTGTTGGCACAAAAGATGCTAATTACTCTTTGACCTTAAAGAGACTGCAGATATGTGGAACAGAAAAGGTAGGAGAATAGCTGCTTAGGTTCTAAAACACTACATTCTCCTTGTATGTTCCAAATTTGTGTTGAATTCAGTTCTGCGCATTCAATTTTACCTCTTTAAACACAAAAATAAGGCTAACCTAATTTCCAAGGGCGGGGGGGAGACTCTGGCAAGGAAGGGCATATACCCTCCCCCCAAATGAAACCCTGATACGTGCATACAGTATTGTATGCTGTGCACTCTCTATCATATACTGTACATACACATTCGTAGAAGTAACTGTAGAGGACTGTTGTATTATGGCTGCTAAAGATCCAACGTAGAATGCATGTTATATGTTGTGTTGTCCTTGCAACAGGCGACCTACAGCATCATGCATTGTACGGTATAATGTATAGTTTTGTTACATGTATCAGTTGACGGCAATTGGTAGTTGTTCTTTAATTTTATTTTGGAGTAGAATCATAAGTGATTAAGCTTCGTGGTTACTTGTTCTGTTTCTTTAGGCAAATGATTGTTCAACAACTGGTTCTCCACAAGGCACCAACTTGAAGCAGAATCAGGTATCAACTGCTCTCTATTCACTGAGCAAAGACATCCAGCAGTTCATTGACTTGAAGGACATTAAGCAATAAGCACAAGCAAAACACAAGTTCCCATCAGCCAAGTGCAACTCTTTCAAACTTATTACTGTCTGATGTGTATGTACACTTGCATTTACGTGCATGCATGTATATTGCATGTATAGAACTGTATGTTTAAGTGGGATTTTGAGTGATATATGTACAACAAATGTCTGTGTATATCTTATACATTTACTGACTCAGAGCCATTAGTTGCTATTAGCATGATAAGGCTATGTGTAAGTGCATGTGTGCGCATGTATGTGCATGTGTGCATGTGTGTGTGTGTGCATGTGTGTGTGTGTGTGTGTGTGTGTGTGTGTGTGTGTGTGTGTGTGTGTGTGTGTGCATGCATGCGAACGTACATCTCTGTATATACATATGTGTGTGTACACATATGTATGTGTGTGCCCGTGGTCATGCGTGTACATGCACCACTATGTTTACATGCATAATATGTATGTGTATTTATAATATACAGTGCTGCATACAGGATTTGGGGCTATTGAGATTCCTAAAATCTTGGGGGGGGGGGTAAATATACAGAGGCAAACAGGACAGAACAGGACCAACTATGCTCGGCTTTCTTTGAGAGAGCTAGGAGGGGTATAAATCTGTGTAATTGTGAAGGTCTGTATTGTGTATTATTAGGTGGGGGTGGGGGGGGGGGTATGATCCCCAGAGAAAGTTTGCTTTTTTTAAGGCTTTAAAGGTGATACCTGTGACCATTTTAGATCATGCACTCCAGCAGGTTCATGAATGAAACCATCACTGCAGTTACACATGCATATGCATGCTATGTAGATGGGAGGAAATGGGTCACATGCAAAAGCAGGAGGAGAGCGAATACTTAAAAGCTTAAGCTTCCTACTTTGTTCACCCCAAATAAATCGTAGCATCCCCGACAGTAATCTAGTATTTCAGTTTCCATTGTGAATTGGAGATTTAAACGACTCCAGGAATTATGAACTATGTACATGCACGTGCTGACCATGTTTGGAATACTTGTAAACCTTGAAATATAATACACCAACAGTAACCATTTGAGGAGGTCAAAGATGCATGGTGACAGTGGTCTCAAGAAAGGAAACTTTTTAAAATTAATTAATGCATAAAAGTTTTTTTGTCTATTCCCACAAAAAACCTGCCTTCTGCATATTTGACTAAAAACATGGCACAGTGAACCATGAAGTCAACCATTCCACTGACTCTAAGCACATAGAAAAAACCTACACATATAGAAAAGTTTATGTTAGAACTACTATTATCATGTATCATGCATTATACAGAAAAACTGCATAGAAGAAAGTGTTATTTGCTATTCCAACTGCACCATGGCCAGTTATAATAATGAATTCCGTGATAGCTGTCTATAGACAGGAAAACCATAAAGGCACTCCATTCCCTTGCACTGGGTTTGCAAATCTGTTTGAGATTGAATAAAGATGCATGGCATATATCCAAGACTCCTCTGGATCCAACTTGGATAGTCATTAGTTGAGCCCTGTATCTGTTGGTGGTGCACAAATGTAGGAGATCTTCACACACACAAACATACACACACGCACACACACACACACACACACACACACACACACACACACACACACACACACACACACACACACACACACACACACACACACACACACACACACACACAGACACACATATACATACACACACACACGCACACACACACACACACACGTACCCACCCATCCCCCACACACACACATGCAAACACACACACACACACATGTACACACGCACACACACAT
>CAUJGJ010000001.1:1407500-1410000 GCA_963170055.1 Halisarca cf. caerulea
GTTGAAAGACGAGTCTTCGGTGCTGGACGTTAAATTTGTGCTCGTGGAACTATAAATATGTGACATCGTGAAAGGTCGCTCAATATAGAAGATCCCATTCATCGTATTCAAACAAGCTAGGTATCCACCCTTCATTTTGATTTAAAAGTTTTTATAATCTTATAATTATGGTTTTCAAATAAATGAGTAGAAAACTTGCCTCTATAAGTTTGAAAATTACAGTCTAATAACAATTTGGAGAATTAAATGTCTACATGAATGTGTACATGTGCTTATGTAATGTGTGTGGTCATGTGCTTGCACAGGTGTAACAGTGCATATGAGTGTGATTATATTAGTGCATATGTCGATTCTTATAAGTAAGCAGAGAACTTGTCTTAACACGGAATTTCCTCTATTTGGCATATACCCTGTATATATATAGTGTGCTAGCTATAGAAGTATGGCTGAGTATATATCTCAATTGTCCCACCGACATACATGCACACACACTTCTTCCTCTTCTTCTTTACACCTTATCCACATGGATGTTGGGAGATAAAGTTTAATCTATATATACTATCCAACATAGCTGATTAATGACACCTCTCCATGCTTGTCTGTTCATCACCACATCTGTCCAATCCTCAAGCTGGATCCATGAAAGGTCTCGGCTGATAGTGTTCACACAGCGTAAACTGACCCCCCAGGTTATCTTTTCTTTCCGATTGGTCTACATCTAAAAAATCTATTCTGTGTCCTCTCACAACCCATCCTTTGCACATGTCCAAACTGCTGCAAACATCGTTCCCTCAATTCGATCTCAATGGGTGGCTGACCTGTCATTCTCAGTATGTCATCATTACTCTTCTTGACCAGCAGAGTGAGCCCCAAAATATCCCATCTGGAATGTCTTCAGCTTCCTTGAGTTCTGTTGATTCATAGGCTAGGTCTCCACACCATAGAGAAGGACTGACACCACCAGTGATTGGAATACCAGTACCTTGGTTGCAGTACTGAGGTTACGACTCCTATATAAACACTTTATGTCTCCACATCTGATGCACAGTTCCCTCTTTCTGTAGTCTGCTGTCCACTTCCCTGTCTACAATACTAGTTGATTCCAGAATGCTCCCCAAATACTCAAAACTACAGACTTCTTCAATTGGTTCACCATTTACACAAATTGGTATGGTATCCTCGAACAAATTTCCAACACTCAGGCATAAGTTTAGTTTTGCTACTGTAACAATTAATCTTATTTTCTACAACATGTGTTCAGCAATCAATATTAAGTCATCAGTATACTGGGTGTTATGTATGTCCATACCTAAGGGTACGACAAGTAAACTTCTCCATTTACACTATACTCCACCTTCAGACCTCCACCAGACTCAGTTACCACCTCCCGCAAAATCCAGTCCATGAATCAGTTTAATAATAAGGGAGACAGTACACAACCTTGCCTAACCCCACTTACAACAGGAAATTCATCAGATATACACCATCACAGGTCCGAACACAAGACTTCGTTCCACTGTACAGATCTTCAATTAACTGAATAAGCCCTACTGGAACATCATATTGGCTCAGAACATGAAATAGTGCTCGACGATCAACAGAGTCATAGGCTTTTGTCAGGTCCACAAAACACAGGAGTCCAAAAACTGATATTCATTAACCTTTTCATTGACAAGGACTTGTCAAGTAAACCAAGTTTGATATATAGTACCTCTACGTACCTTTCCTGAAACCACATTGTGTTTTCTGCAGCTGGGGGTCTATAATACTTACAAGACGATTTTATACTACAAGGCAGAAAACTATTCCCGGAACATTGAGAAGTGATATCCCACGGTAATTATCACAATTTTCCTATAATTTTTCTTATCTTAAGGCACTAAAATGTTTTTTTCCAGTCCTTTGGGACCTTTTTCTCCCTCCATACCTCAGTTAAAACCTCAAATAACCAGTTAATTACTACTTCCCCACCATACTTCAACAGTTCAGCTAAAATCCCATCAAACCATCCTGCTTTACCATTCTTTAACCTCTTTACTGCCTTCCTCAATTCCTCCATGGTCAATTCTCTCGATCGGGTCTCCATTCCCATCAGTCTGCTCAGTACTAGTAAGGCCAATGTTAGAATCTACCGCCACAAGGAACTCATATTCAATATGTATTCAAAGTGTCATTTCCATCTAGCTAACCTGTCTTTGTCATCGGACAATTGCTCACCATTCTCATCCACAATAATAGTGTTTCCAGTGTTTTTTTACCCATCAGTTTTCTTAGTTTTCTAAAGAAATCCCCAGGCCTATTCCTTTTCATATCATCTTCCATATGTTTCATATGCCATCAATCCACTTTTCTTTATCAATCCTAACAGCATGTCTCACATGTTTGCAAAATTCTTTGTACTCCCGCTTCTTGTGTACATTAGTCCTGTCAACTTGCCATACCAAAAATGCATTAGGTTTCTTTCCATAAGTTTTAGAGTGTCCTCAATAATCTATTATTT
>CAUJGJ010000001.1:1412500-1417500 GCA_963170055.1 Halisarca cf. caerulea
ACACACACACACACATAACCTCATCATCAAGCAAGCGCTCGCTTCAGCCCACATCCCTTCCATCCTGGAACCGCAAGGCCTTGCTCACTCTGACAACAAGCGCCCTGATGGTTTAACCATCACTCCATGGGCTAGCAGTTGACCATTGGTGTGGGATGTCACATGCTGTGATTCGTTCACACCCAGCTACATTTCCCTGTCGTCCTCTAGATCTGTTGCTAATTTGGTAGCTGAGCGTGCTGCCCATAGGAAGCATGCAAGATGTGTACAAGGAGCTGACAGCCAACCACATCCTTATACCAATTGCATTCCACTGATGTTTTTGGATAAGATAACTTGAAATAATAGATAATATATATATATATATATATATATATATATATATATGTATGTATAATATATATATTTATATTTAAACATTATAATCAAAGTGTATATAATATAATATATATATATATATATATATATATATATATATATATATATATATATATATATATATATATATACATATATATATATACCCGTATGTATGTTTGATTGAAGTGGTTTGAGTGTAGGACAGAGGAGTTTGCATGGTCATCAGTTGTCCATGGATAGGCCACTTCGGACATGCATAAGGTCCAGTTATATTCAGCCCAGCGTCCATGGACAAGGTGTAAAGAAGAAGAGCTGGGTGTGTATACATGTGTGTGTGTGCATGTGTGATTTGAGAAAGTGTCGGATTAGGAGGTTGTTGGATTACAGAGTGACTCTTGGATAATATGATGACTACATGTACCTCATAAGATGGTCGAATCAGAGAGAATTCATGTCAGATTATATAGGGAGGTGTCAGATCCCAGGCCTGTAGCCAGGTTGAATTATGGGGGGGTTCTTCTGGACCAAAGTGGAACTTTTTAAGTAAATGGCCATTGTGGCTGATCACATTTTGCTGGACGGACAATCTGAGATTGAAGTATTTGGATACTAGCTTTATTTCAGGGATAGATGGAGTATATAGATAAATCTAAAAAGTACTAGTTATAGTAAGTTCTCATGAAATAAGGCTAAAATGTCTGTTTTATTTTCAGTGTTGTTAGCCAGGTGGAACTGGCTTCTAAGTAGGGGGGTGCTTCTGCACCCCCCGAACCCCCCCTGGCTACGGGCCTGGATCCTATGAGGTTTCACTGTGTACTTATGGTTAGTTTATCAGTTTATGATGTAAATTAATGACAAACACTCGGAGAAATGATCGATAATTATAATATTTATTTCTGCCATCAAAAAACATGAGAAGCTGTTTACTATATTAAACTATTATACTGTATGATTCATTAAGGTGTTTATATATGAAGAATGCTGTAATACTGTGGACTATGCTACCATAAGTATATAGTTTGTCCGAACGTATTTTATTCGATGCAGTAGGTATATTCAATCTTTTGTCCCGGTTCGCCTGCTGGTAAAATGCAAATAGGTGTACAAGCCATGTGGTAGGCATTGTTGTAAACCATATGCCTATTCACAGTATCACACTTGATGTTGAAATTAACATGATACCCAGCAGTCATAGCATCATCACCATCTCTAGACCAGCCTGAATCACCATCCATAGCTTGAAGCCCAATACCTGTCCAATCCCCAGAGCCAAAATGTAGGTCTTCATTGTAGACTGGATTCTCTCCACTTTTTGTAGATGTAGTTCTTGTTACGGTCCCACCATCGGTGCGATGACCCACAACTCTGACATATGGGTCAGATCTGTCGGGCTGATCAGCTCTATCAAGGTTAGTGCAGCTAATTATGTGAACCTTCAGGTTTCCTTGAAAAGCATAGATTTCTTCAGTAGCAAAGCCAACAAGTAAAAAGACAGCAATCCATAACTCTACACAGAATATAGAAAAAGGATCCAAAACCTAAATTTTGCAAGAAAAGCATGATTTGGAGCTGGAAACATCAATTAATCCAGAATTACCTGGTTTGGACATCCTTCAGGAATCAGAATGTCAACTTGATCTATATCTCAGTATGTCAGAGTACGTACAGCATAGACTGGTAGGAACACAATGCTTGAATTCCACATGCAGACTACGGATCATTTATAGTTGTGGTTGGTGCACTCAACCATATATATTATGCATAGCACTCGACTTCTGCACTTGAACATTCAAAAAATAGCAATTTCTGAGGGTACAAATTATAATTAACCCCTATTCTACAATGCTTGGGGCATGCTAGTGTATGCATGATGGTGATAATCATTACCATCCTTGGTGATAAACAATGTTGTCAATGAAAACATCCTCTGTATGCTGCACATCATATTTAAACCGCAATGCACCCTGACTTACCTACTGGTCACAACATGCATATATGGATAGCTACACGTACACATGGGAGGATCCAAAGAGAAATGATGCATGTTCTTTTCCCCTCCCCTCCCACAACTGACCAATAGTAAGCATATATAATTAAGTTCATAGAATATGGAAATATAAAAGACTGCAGCATGGAAACTTATAATTATTGCATATTAGTATCTTCAAATACTTAACAACATGCATCATGCACACATAAACTATATATATATGCAGTAGACTCCTTCAACTATGCCTGGGCAGTTATAAGTGGAGTAGAAAGGGAAGGTAGAGAAAGAAACAGGAAGCAACTGGAGAAGATAAGTACTGTTAATTGTATGTGAAGGAGGAAGGTTACTTGTAGCCGAACCTCAGTAAGGATACCATGCAAATTGCAACCCTTCTGTTTGATTGTCATGTCTGTGTTGCTATATGGAGCTGAGACCTGGACAGTTTCCCAGTCAAGAAAACATCTGATGGCCGGCTGAAGAGACATTTCAGATGAGGTGCCTTCGTGACATCCTGTATTGGACCGACCTTGCAGGACAGAAGATTCAACATCAGCATCTTGGAGAAAACTGGAGAGACATATTTATAAGACCAGCTGAAGAAGTGATTGCAGTGGTTTGATCATCTCAGTAAGATGCCGGATTAAACAGTACCAAAGCAACTACTAAAATGCCAGTTAACCAAAGGGGAAGCACATGCAGTAAGCCTGCTTGGAGGGACTTCTCTACATGCAATGGGTTGTCTATATAAGATCTTATCAGTAGGGATATAGATCTATCAAGTGCAGTAACTGGTGACAAATTCCATGCATGTCTAGGACAGAGGAGCTTGACAATCAGTTGTTGAAGAGCCACTTCTGACCTGTAATGAGGTCCACCGGTATATTCAGCCCAATGTCCATTGCAGACAAGGTGAAATGAAGAAGTCTGTGTATGTGTATACGTATATACGTACGTACGTACATACGTGTGTGTGTGTGTGTGTGTGTGTGTGTGTGTGTGTGTGTGTGTGTGTGTGTGTGTGTGTGTGTGTGTGTGTGTGTGTGTGTGTGTGTGTGTGTGCATGGTTTAAGAAGTGTCCGATTATATAGGAGCATATAAAATTCTGAGATTACATGCAGAGTGACAAAATGTTGACAGTATTATGAGATGGTCGAATTAGAGAGAATGTCAGATTATAGAGGTGTTGGATAGTGACTGTATTACAGTATAATAGTTTATTAGTTTATGATTCAAGTTAATGACAAAACACTCGGAATAATGATATAAAAATATTTCTGCCATCACAAAGTATGAGAAGCTGTTCACTTACATATTAAACTAAAACTATGAAGTGTTTATTATAATGAATGTTGTAATCCTGTAGACTATGCCATAGATGCCAGTATAGGAATTTTTCCCTGGACTTCATTCGATGCAGTAGGTATATTCAATCTTTTTTCCTGGTTGCCCAGCTGGCAACATGCACCCACCTGGACAAGCCATGTGGTAGCGGTCATTGTAAACCATATGCTCATTCACAGTATCACACTTGACATCAAAATCATAATGATACCCAGGAGTCATCTCATCATCACCATCTCTAGACCAGCCTGAATCACCATCCATAGCTTGAAGCCCAATACCTGTCCAGTCCCCATAGCCAAAATGTAGGTCTTCATTGTAGACTGGATTCTCTCCGCTCTTTGTAGATGTAGTTTTTGTTACTGTCCCACCATCAGTGCGATGACCCACAACTCTGACATATGGGTCAGAATTGTCGGGATGGTCAGCTCTATGGAGGTTAATGCACCTAATAATGTGAACCTTCAGGTTTCCTTGAAAAGCATAGATTTCTTCGGCAGCAAAGCCAACAAGTAAAAAGACAGTAATCCACAACTCTACACAAGAAAGGGAAAAAAGGAACTTCAATTATACTAAATATGCCCAATGTGGAGCATCAATTAATCCAGAAATACCTGGTTTGGACATCCTTCAGGAACCAGAACTTCAACACGATCTTTAAATCTCAGTATGTCAGAGCACGTACAGCATACACCAATAGGAATGCTTGAATTCCACAGGCTCCATGCATTTATAGTCGTGGTTGGTGCATGCACTCAATATTATGCAAACACTCAATGCCTGGACTCTGACATTCAAAAACATAACACTTAACTAAGGGACCAAAATCTTATCTTGCAATACTTAAGACATGCTCATGCATGGTGATATTGTAAGTTGCTATCCTCAGTGAGAGACAACGCTGTCGATGAAAGGATCCTATACACTGTGACATCATTTATACCATCACCCTGCATGTCTGACTTACCTGCTCTTCAGAAGACGCATGCATGGTGAGCCACATGTATAAATAGGTCCGGAAAGAATGCATATATAATATGTGCTTATGGTCCCTCACTTCCCACAACTTACCACTAGTAGGGCTAACGTACAGAAGCTCATAAAGTAGAAAACTAAGAAAAACAGAATTATATTATGTATATTTGATGTATATCATTATATGCATCAAATACACGACAACAAACATTGCATGATTGAACATTTGACACTTATAATAACAATGTAGTAGGTTTGTTTGTTTGTTTGTTTGTTGATTCTGTACTTGTGATTACTGGGCCCCCTGAAAAGTAGCCAATGGCTAAGTGGGTGT
>CAUJGJ010000001.1:1427500-1442500 GCA_963170055.1 Halisarca cf. caerulea
TTAGCCTGAGCAGGGAAGTCACTAAAGCACGATAGAGCGGCGCAGCACCCCGCTCAAATCAGCCATTCCATATTCAGACATTGTAAAACAACCCTCCTTTATTCCTACACACACTACAGTGATCGAAGGTGCATGCCTGTGAGAGGTGGCAGAAGATTTGATTGGGTGCAAAGCAGTAATTGTATACACTTGCTTTGAGGTGTAGCAAGCTCAACAAATGTGACCACAATGCACTTCTGCTGTAGATCTATGCCTCTACTGATCATCTCGATGAACCAAATCTTTTGCTACAGTAACACTAAGATGATATTAGTTAGCTGCAAATAGAATAAGGGAATAATGTTCATGGAGCTACATAATGGTTTTCGATTCATTGATGTGTACTCCTCTTTACTCCTCTCTATTTATTATCTGGCCAGTGACTTCCCTGAACCAGAGGCTACTAAGGCCTGCAGTATCACACAAACTGATCACTCACACCATAGACTATCTATACTATGTAGTTTGGAATGTCTATGCTCACACACACAAACTCATTCACACACAAACTCACTCACACACACAAACTCACTCACACACACAAATTCACTCACACACACAAACTCACTCACACACACAAACTCACTCATACACATACGTACATTCAAATCAAATCAAATTCTAATAAAACTAGTTTGGTGGCTGCAGTCGGTCAGCTTATCTATTCCCAAGTTGGTGGCAGGGGGTTAGCTGAAGCCTGGCCATGGGATGGTGCCCTCTCTTCACAGCTTAACTTCCATCCAGTGCTAGTAACCAGCACCCCCCCCCCCCCCCCCCCTGTACAGTACAACTACGTATGTATGTGTGGATAATTGTGAATTTGAATACATGTTATATGAATTAGTGTACATCACAATTGTGAATTTGTGTATGTATGCATGTATCACACTCATTCAATTCATGTATGTGCTGAGCAGAATCTACTGGTGGGCCACAGATTGCGTCACTATTCTATGATACATAATATATAGACCATACTTAGGCAGTCATTTAGTAGGATAAAATAGAACTCCTTGCATGGATACTATATACGTAATACTTATCTCTGTACTGTGTGCCTCTGTAAATGTGTCATGCAATGATCCTCAGCCATGCAGGTTTATATTTTCTGTCTCTATAGCCTCCTATCCCTGCATGATATAGTGTCACTGTGCATGTGTGTGTGTGTGTGTGTGTGTGTGTGTGTGTGTGTGTGTATGTGTGTGTGTGTGTGTGTGTGTGTATGTGTGTATGTGTGTGTGTGTGTGTGTGTGTGTGTGTGTGGTTAATCTGAAAATGTTAGATTAGAAGGTTGTCAGATTACAGAGTGACTCTTGCATACTTCTAATATGATAACTGCACCTCACAAAATGGTCAAATTAGAGAGAATGTCGGATTATAGAGGTGTCAGAGTACACAGGGCTCACTACTACAGTATTATTATGATTAGTTTATTAGTTTATGGTGCAAGTTAATGCAAAAACACTTGAATAATTTCTTCCATCATAAAATATGAGAATGTTCTGAGTCACTAAACTATTAAACTATGAATTATTTATAATGAATGCTGTAATACTGTAGACTATGCCATAGATGTCAGTAAGAAATTTTCTCCGAACTTCAATCGCTGCCCCCGGTTGGTCTGGAACTAGGCACTCACCTTGACACATTGCATGGTATTTATCGTTATAATCCATATGCCGCTTCACAGTATCACACTTGCTGTCGAAATTATAACGATACTTATTAGTCATTATATCATCATCACCTCTCCAGCCTGAATCAGCATCCATAGCTTGAAGCTCAATACCTGTCCAGTCCCCCTGGCCAAAATGTAGGTCTTCATTGTAGACTGGATTTTCTCCACTCTTTGTAGATGTAGTTGCTGTAAAAGTCCCACCATCAGTGCGATGACCCACAACTCTGACATATGGGTCAGAACTGTCGGGAGAGTCAGCTTTACGGAGGTTTCTGCATCTAAAAATGTGAACCTTCAGCTTTCCATGAAATTAAAGCATAAATTTCTTCCACAGCAAAACAGAGTAGAAAGACAGTAATCCACAACTCTACACAAAATATCAAAATAGGAAACCTGAATTGTACAAAAGAAGTGCATGATTTGGGATGGGAACATCAATTAGTCCAGAAATACCTGTTCTGGACATCCTTCAGGAACCAGAACATCAACTCTATTAGTCTCAGTCTGTTAAAGCACGTAGTACATACATTGATAGGAATGCTTGAATTCCACATGCAGGCTTCTAATCATATATACTTGTGGTTGGTGCACTCAACCGTATTATGCATAGCACTCGATACCTGCACTCTGCCATTCAAAAAATAACACCAAGTCATACTGAGGACACCAAATATAATGTTATTAACCCCTAGAATCTGCAATGCTTTGAGCAAGCTCATGCATTGCATAGTGTTATTCATTGCCCTCCTTGGTGATAGACATCATTTTTGATGATTCAGAAGAATCCTTCGTATGTTGCACATCATACTTGAACCATCATGCACCCTGACTTACCTACTGGTCACAAGATGCATGCATGCATGGTGAGCTACACACATGGGAGGATCCAGAAAGAAATGGTGCATGCATGTACTTGTCCCCTCGCCTCCCACAACTCACCACCAATTATGGAGTAGTACAGTAGTACTCCATATGTAGGATTGACATGGAAAATCATGGCTGCCATACATTAGAGAAAATCTGTTTTCGCCCAAAAACTAACTGTATGGTGACTCCATAGTTTTCAAAAGTAGATTGCGATGCATTTTGACACACCAGCTACAAGGAAAAGTAGTTTAAAAGTTTCGTAGAGCTATCTCTTTAAAGAAATGTGAAGTACACTTGCCAAGGTATGGGTCCGCAACACCATACCATTTTAACTTTTAAAGATTCTTCTTCTACTCGAACTGGGCTAAAGGTCGCCACCAAGGGTCCAGAGGTCTCATCTTTCGCCAGTGACATTCGATTTTTGGCGCTAAGTGCCTTTAATTTGTAGGTTTTGAAGCAACACCTACACTTCTAAAGCGACTCCCATAAGTTTGCCAGATCAGCCATTATTGAATTGCCAAGATGGCTACACGAGACTAAGCGTACGTGTACTGTACAAGGCAAAGCGTTCTATGGTTCGGCTATCGTCGCAACTTCAGCACTCTTTTGTTTTTTGTAAACTAGTACCAATAATACAAGTGAAATAGGCACACATGTGCACTGCCTCATACAGATAATAAGATAGTACAGTAAACTAGCACTCTTTTGTTTGAACCTTTGTTTCTACGTGGGTACATTGATTTTAGTCAGGTAGCTGCATACTTTTAGCTCCTTATCTTACATAACTTGATTACTTTCCTTGTCAATTGTGGCAGAAACTATAACAGCGGGCCTTTTACACTATGAAGCTCAGCGAAATCAGTGTTTTTCTCTAAAAAGTGTGCACATTGACGTTTCACGCAGACCCTTGCCTCATAAAGCAACAACATCAGTGAGAATGCTGTTACACTGCAGCAGTCAGGCAAGTAAAGCTGTTCAGTACGATCGACAGGCTTCGCAAATCAAGTTTCCATCGTGCAGCAATATCCGCTAAAATTGCCACATACTGTCAAATGCGGATTGTACAATTGTACATAGCCAGACTACGGCTGAGCGAATTGGGAAATCAATCAAAAAAAACTGCTTCCCTTCATTAGCCTTCAATGTCTTGCCTTTTCCAACAGTACTCCTTTTTGATTGATTGTTTTAGCCAACAAGTCGCACAGGTGCCTGGTCTCAGAGAATAGATGCCTACTCTGTATTCGGTGGTCCCAGGCCTAGGGACGACGCGTACGATCTGTAGTTTACTGGTAGAATTCTTGGTAAAAAGCTATGTTCGGCCACCTCTGGGATCTAATTAACCAACTGTTTACTCGGTATACACACCTCCCATGCCAACCTGTGGGAAAGCATTAGCTAAGTCAGTTACATGAACCATGGCACTTCGTGGTGTCAGATCATTTAATGCACTCGCTTCACCTGTGTGTAAATGATGGACACCACAAAGAGCCATGGTTTAACTAATACATAATTACTGTATATATAATTATATGTTTAACTATACATCAAAAATACAATACTGTATATAACAACAAATATATAACCTACAACAGAATCAGTGAGCAGCCAAGAATAGATATACAGTACGTACAGTATGTTAGGCCTGCTTGAAGTAGTGTTGACTTTAGTTGAATTATGGTTGAACCCAACAATAAAGGGCCGTTTTCGTGTAAGCTAGTAACAGCAATGTTACATGTGTGTGTGTGGTGTGTGTGTGTGTGTGTGTGTGTGTGTGTGTGTGTGTGTGTGTGTGTGTGTGTGTGTGTGTGTGTGTGTGTGTATGCACATGTGTGTGTGTGTGTGTGTGTGTGTGTGTGTGTGTGTGTGTGTGTGTGTATGCACATGTGTGTGTGTGTATGCACATGTGTGTGTGCTTGTATATACATGTGTGTGTGTGCTTGCGTGTGAGTGCACTTGTGTGCTTGCACGTGTGTGTGTGCTGCTGCATGCAGGCGTAGTACATGTATTTACACATGTATGCATGTACTCACAGTGTGAAAGTCACAAGTTCTCAGAAGCCCTTATAGTGAATGTTAAGCATAACGACCAACACATGTATACATACAGTTAGGGCTGAGGCTATTATGCTAAATTGTTTACCTAATATGCTATTCCATTATGCTCAAGATAACTTCCCATTATGCTGTAATTTACTGCAATTATTTCCTAATGTATTCTCACTGAATCGTATTCTATTGCAACACAACTTCAAGTTGAATTATGAAACCCCGTGATTAAGATCATGAAGTTGCAAAAAACCAGTAAAATACATCTGAAATAAGTTAATGTTCGTGTTTTAAAGTCAATGGGAAAACTGTATAAAGGTACCACGTGCGCATGCACTGTGCTGGAGTAGTGAAGGGATCATCTGATTCAGCAATAACTGCTGATTATATCCGTTTATTCTGGAATTATGCTCTGTTAGTTTAGCTACCTATTATTCTGAAAACTATGCCAGCATATTAGCCTCAGCCCTACATACAGTGGTATTGCTCAACAACCATGTTTTGAGAGATGTACTTTTTACAAAGATTTATAAAAAAGGATCAAATTATTACACAACTTGTACCACTGCCTATAATTTCATAAACGATTTCAAACATAAAAATTAACATAATAGAACATTTTCAATAAACTAGTACTGTACCAGTACATAAAGGATAAATATACACACACATGCACTGTTTCAACACAAAAAAGAGCAAGCAGCTAACTCGAAGTATGTCAACATCTTTCAAAGACTTTGTAGAGATCATGGAGATCCGCCAGTTGGAGAACGGAGCCATCAGTGGCCATTGAACAAAGGGGAATGAAGTCACTACGAAGCAGCGGAACAAGAAGATGCTCCACTTGCCATCTCCAAGGAGCATATTTCAAAGGAACATCAGTTGGATGCTGACCATCCTATATCAGACGTTCAAGTAATACACTGGAAAGAGTGCAATTACTGATTACTGTGTATAATAAAACTGCACCTCTCCATCTTTTTCTGTGCCATCTTGTCCCTTCTTTTCCTCACTGTCCACTAGAAATGGGTCATACCTTATGGCACAGAACTTTGAATACTCCTTAGCAAAGCCATCAAAACATGATTTCTCAGTATTCCAATTGACCTGAAATCATGACAGCATTCAATGTAAACAATTGTTAATTACTTCTTTGAAAAATGTGAAAATTACATTGGAAATACGTACTTGTATGTGCATGCAGAACTACTCACATCAGTGGCTAGCCTTAGTAAAAGCATTGGAAGTCTGTCCATATTAGGTTGCAGCGAAGGAATTAACATAGGCAAGCTTGTGATTTCACCCTCCTGTATGTGCCATAAGTATTCACATATGTCAATGAGACACACTCAGGAAGCAGTTTATCATATGCACTCATACATTCTTGCTGGTTCAATTATTCAGGGATTTACACGCATGTGGGACATGTCCGAATCTGCCCTGCGCGCTAATTAGTTAGAATCCAAGCGAAAACAACATTTAAGGGCTTCAAGTCATGTGACATGGGCATGATAAATCGTGACGTTATAGTGTGTACGCATTGAGTTTGTTTTCGCTGCAGCAATCATTTTGCATTTTCTGTACACTTGCAAATGTTTATCCCAATACAATTTGCTCAATCGTAATCATTCTGGGAAGAAGGTTAGCTGAAGCGCGTTATTAATCAGTATTTATCATAGGAAACAGCAAGATGTTCTGAGAGGGCATGCTATATTCTCTCAAAGGGTTCAACACGCTATACAATGATATTTTTTCGAAGATATACAAGAGACCTACTGAAAGAAATGGGACCAAAAGCGAACCTAAATTTATCGCTAGCTGAAGACTTACAAGTACTAATGGACATGTTCCACATGCGCAGGTTAGCAAGCTATGTATTTAGGCATAAGGTTGTGTCAGGGTTTTATCTGGGGGGGGAACCCTGGGTATGGTTCCCCCCCTAAGCAGAAAGGTTCCCCCCCAAAATAAAAATATGCAGGCTTAATTTTTGTGAAGGAACACTGTCATGAATTGATCATAAATCCATTTATAAAGGGTAGAATTTGCCAAAAATGCTTATTATAATATTATTAATAGCTTGTATTAATCAATCTTAAATCCATTGGTATGTATGTTTATTTAGGAGTTACATAGTCAATGAATACATGTGTCAAAATTTAGGAGGTCTAATGTAAATTGCACCTGGTTTAGCTTTATTCCAAACAGCATGGCATAAGCATTCGTGCAAGGATTTATTCATGTATAGGTACTTATGCATGCTTGCACATGTTCAGGATTTCTTTTAGAGGAAAGGGGGCACAGGGGGTATCTTTCCCTTGAAATTTTATCCTAGCTATAACACACATGCACAGTTGCAACAGACCAATCTGTGGACTGTATTAAGAAACAGCTTGAGTGGTGTAAAACAGCCTCATTTATCACCTTATGAGGCATGAAAACTAAAAATTTTCCTGGAGGAGCATACCCTCAGACCCCCCTAGTTTAGACCACTATCATTCCACATGCATATCTGCCCCCTATTACATACATCACTATACTTTGCCATTGCCTCATCTTCATCATTTTCTGAAAGAAAACCTGATATGCATGCTGCATGCATGAGTGTGGTTTTTAATATCATTGAATACACAACATCATGCTTGCGCCATGCCGCGCCGCGCCACACAAATTTTATCGTTCAGCCCCCAAAAATTGACCCCAGATAAAACCCTGTGTGTAACTTTCAAGTTGGGCTACTATAGGTAATACAAGCAATATCCATCAATAACAGTTGTGGAAAGTACACTGCACCTGGCCTTTTGTGAAATATCTCCACACAGTATATGCAATTCTAGTAAACAATAAAGGCCTTAACCCTGTATCGTGAAACAAAAGTGCTCGCGAAAAATGCGTTATCGTGGAAAAGCCACTATAGTGGCTCAACTAGTAGCTGTGGGAGATCAGCGTATCTTAGCGAAATTTGTTCAAATTTTATATGCAGACTACGTGTGGTGGTAAGGGCACATGCCATTAATTCAAGAGCTGTGGTGCACATTACAACGAAGTTATAACTAATAGAAAATAGTATAAAAAAGAACTAAACTACTGTGTTATGCGGCGATTATACAATGTTATGCCGAACTATGCAATGTTTCACGAAGAATTGGTTTCGTCGAAATGAGGTTCTTGGCGAAAACGAAGAGTTATAAACTCTTGCACCTTGTTACTGCTTGCAACTGTACCTTTTCCGTATCCTACAATGAGCAATCCTTCAAAATGATGCCAAAAATGAGGAAGAAATTTCATCGTTCGGCGGAACTCGCACCGAAGTTTCCTTACTCGCTTTCTTAAGTGCCAGGGCTTTGCCTTCGGCTGCTATTGGACGAACTACTCATTTAGGGCCTGTTTGGTACCCCACAGTGGATTTGCGCTACTTCTGGAAGGTTTCTGTGGTGAAAGTAAGCTGTTCGAACAGTGAGTATTTTCACCCGTCGTCGGAACTTTTATACCATTAGATTTCGATCTATTCCAAGTTATTTCTTATAGGTAAGTATTCATTTGTGTTTCCTATAAGCTTGGCTAGCTTAAAAAGTGTTATTTGTACAGAAAGCAGTCGAATTCGCTTCGAAAATACATGAAAAAGAAGGAGCCACTATAGTGGCTTTTCCACTACTACGGTTACACAATTTCACCATTTAACCCACAACAGGGATTGGTCACGCGCGAGCCACTATACTGTATAGCCGGAAAGGTTGGCGGGGAATTTACTTTGGCGGATTGGCGATTTCTGTGTCCACCGTCACAGTATAATCCGCCAAATATTTCACTGAAGAAACCAAATCTTTTATTCTACGTAACCATAAAATATCTATCATGAAGAAACAAAGAGTAACCTGCTAATATTAGGCAGGGGAGAGCCCCAATACTCTGTTGTCAACGGTAATGACAACGATAACGTACGGGCAGTGCACGCTCTTCTCGATCTTCGAATTTCCCCAAGGCCACAGCGCATCCGTACTACTGCAGCCATTTTATTATTTATAGATTATGAATATAATTATAGTGTCCCTGGAGGCAATCGCCAAGTAAAACCCGCCAATATTTAATTCGGGCACAATTCGTCAAATTTTCTTCCCACCAACCTTTCAAGCTATACGGTAGTGGCTCATCCACGATAAAGGGTTAATAATACAGGAAGTTAAAATATATGTATCTGAAAGAAACTTGTTGATCATCCAAAAGATCACAAATCCTTGAGCTGCAAGGTCTGCAAAATTAGTGTAAATGGTACCCACAAAAACCACATTTTCGCTCACTTCAGTAATGGTAAACAGAAAGTGTTCTTTGATTAAATCCGCTTTAGACTTCAAAAAGTCTACAACAAATTCAGCTAGGGTTTCTTTGGGACCATCATTCTCTGTCCAGCCTACCGTATGAATGCATATATGTAGTTATGCAGAATGATAGTAAGAGAAGAGAAATTTGACACCACAACTTACCACTTTCTTTGCAGTTCAGAGCTATCATGGCCAGTTCAAATATGGGAGCTGGTGGCTACAGGTTTAATAATATATGTATACAAGTAAGAAAGAGAATGAAAGGAGATTGCCACACATCCAAAACATGTAACACGAGGACCTTTATTATACCACCAGCACACAATAATAAGGTTGGTAGTGGGTACATCTATCACCCAATCATCTACGCAGCAAAGTTTACAGATGCTAGCTTCACTGTGTACACATAATATTATGTAGCTTACGTCAAGGTGAAAGAGGCCAAAATTGCCAAAATCTTGTAGGCACAGTTGGTAGAACAACTCCTGACTGTTATGTATGAAAGAAGAAAATGCATCTACTTGTTGTCAAGCATACACTCTACAGTGAAATACACAGCCAGCGTTCATACCTAATTTTAGTAACGTCGATTAGGAACAGCTTGGTCTTAGGGGAAAAAGAAGAAAAAATACAAACATAATTGGGACATGATTTTAGAATAAACCAATACTGAATGTACGTATATTGCCTTCTTTCAATGAAAGTGCATATGCTAATCCAAAAACACCAACAATCACTCACTATATATGTAGATACCTGATGGTGATCGCACATATTAATACATACTTCAACCAAGTACACATTGCATGACCAGCAGCAAATTTAACCATTGACAAAATATAATAAAACTGGTGATGACTCTCTCAAGGTACAGTACTTCCCATAGTAATTTTAACGACAACTGTTCATTCATTACACCTTCATTCAGCATTCGATCAGGGTTCATTCAAGCCTTCGTTCAATCTTCGTTCATTCGGATCGATCACGTGATAGCGGAAGCGTCGTAATGTGCATGCAAATGTTGAAGTATAGGGAGTGCGCAGACGAACGTTATGGTTTATTCTAACCATGTGAAACAACGAATTCTCTATCTAATCAGAATAGGCAAGTCTTAGTCTCAGATCACGAATCCACTAGCGTCAGAAGGCCACCACGTTACAAAGCCCAGGATATCGTATTTCCTGAAGAAATTTAAAGATACGGGCACCATTACCAGAAGCGGTAACTGGCAGAAAGCCCATCAAGATGCGTGCTATCCTGGACTCCATTGACAGCGAGATAGCTAAGGATGATGAAACTTCATTTCGTTGATTTCGAAGAAATAAACTCATTTCACCAACTTGACAATGTGGAAGAATCCGCTAGTCAAAGCGATGACGTCTTGATAGAAGTTGCATTATTTTTTTTTTGAAATGTCATATTATGACGTCATGGGTTCAAGCGGTTGTTCGCTCGTTCATTCCACATTCATTCGCCCTTCGTTATTCATTCGCTCATTCGTTTGTTCATAACAAATCATTAATATTACTATAGGAAGTACCGTACTTCCCCAATGCCTCTTAACCTCCCATATGGATCTCTAGCATGGATACATGAACATCAATTTCCTTGCACAATTGTACAAACCCAAATATACAGTACACATGATAGTGGGTATATGTATACACAGTAAAACTTACCAAAAACTGGACGAGAATTTTTGTTTGATCAACACAACCTACAAATTTGTGATCTTTAAACAGCTCAGTCAGCTCTGCAAAGCGAACACCACTAGCACATAACATCATGAGTTACAGCAGAACATCATCAGCCATGCCATCACACCTCGATGTTGTTTGGCCTTCACACTTTCCAGTAATTCTTGGATACTTGTAAGTACAATAGGCTTTCTGGCCTTCCTTTTCCGTGCAAGTAATCCCACTGCAGTTTCACTGTCCTCAGGAGTGCATACTCCTCTAGTGCCACTAGCTTCCCCTACATCGCCAGCATTTCTCTCACTACTAAATTCTGGCAAAATATCTCCTAAAGGAGTTTCCATATCATGATCTTGTGATGAAGAGGGCATTTGATCTTGACTGGACACCAAAGAAGAACTCATAGGTGTAAGCGTAGGGGTACGCTGTGTCATGAAGGCATCTAATTTCTGCTCTTTAGAATCAGTCCTGACCATGTGGTAGGCATATGTGGGCTTTGACGTATCACTGGCTGTGCTGCTGGCAGGACGGACAACATCCAATGACATTTCAGTTGCATGGGGTAGAAGGGCCTTAACAAATGAGCAAGAAACAACACAAATTAAAGTTAGTTATGGCATATTGCTGCAAAGAACTTGTACCTGTGTGTAGTAAGTTCTTGATTCATTGCAACTTAGCAGTCGTGCCTCGACACACTTTTGGATGCCTGAAATAATGAGGTCTTCATGGAGAAAATGAACTTCATGTTTGGTTGGGTGAACATTGACATCAACATTGCAGGGGACAATCTCAATGCTAAAAGAATGTGGTAGAATAGTGTATTTTACAAATTTAAAACAAATATTGGAATCATACAATCAGATTCATGAGTTTACATGTTGTATGTAGCAATTTTGGATCTAGGATCTGTCACAGGGCCATATCTAGGTGACCTCACAACTTGCTAATTCACAATCCCAGAATGTACACAACAGTAAATCTTATAAAACTTGGTACTTTCATCATTGTTGCTGCAAGCAGGTGATTAAAATACATACTTGCTACCAGACTGAAGGATTCAAGCACCCACTAGAGGTTACACCACTAGAGGAGTAACTTGATTTGTAGAATGAATTTCAATACAACAGCAGTGCCAGTGTCAGTCAAATAAATAAGGCTTCTTTTCTGCATGTACTAACACAGTCACCAAGTACTGTAGGAATGGAAAGTTATGCAATCGTTTTAGTTATGCGATTATGCGAATTTTCACAAATTTGAATACTTAAAAATCGTATTTTTTGGGCTACACTGCAAGGTTAGTGTTTTCTGTTGACGTCACTCAACACGTGTCAGTTCATGAAATACAGCCCAGTGTTCGTCGCCAAACTGGTACAGTGGTACCTGTTTTGAGAGACCACCCCATGGTTCCAAAAAAA
This sequence comes from Halisarca cf. caerulea, assembly GCA_963170055.1. Classification (NCBI taxonomy): domain Eukaryota; kingdom Metazoa; phylum Porifera; class Demospongiae; order Chondrillida; family Halisarcidae; genus Halisarca; species Halisarca cf. caerulea. The sequence continues at coordinate 1,439,555 of CAUJGJ010000001.1, forward strand.
GCGGTCTCTCATTAGAGGTTCACCCAAAATAGGCATTATAATAATACTAAGTGCACTCAAGTCATGTATATAAGTGGGAACATGCTTTTAACCCTGTTATACCTTCTTTTTTGCTCTCTAGGCAATTTTAACCCATCTTTCTATAAAGATAGGACGCTTGCCTTTAATTTCCTCAGTACTCCATCTCAAACTGGCCATAATCTATTACGAGATGGAAAATAAAATGGCCGCCCGTCGATATTCGCGCTTCGATTGAAACTATTCTTGTGACCTGTTAAAGGCAAAAAACACTTGCATTTGTGGAAGGAGGGATTATACCTATATTCTATGAGAAGTCCTCCAAGAATGGTCGCTTAATGCAGGTAATTTTGTCTTATTTTCAACCAATTGCCCTGGTCGCTGGTCGCATTTTACAGGTGGTCGTTCTTCAAAGATAAAAATGTATTACTGAACGTCGGTGCCTGAAAATGTGGTCCTTGAAAAGAGGTGGTCGCTCATGACAGTGGTCTCTCAAAACAGGTACCACTGTATCTGTGAGCGAGCGACTACTGAAAAAAGCCAATGCTTCCATCACAGAATCAAAGTCATCCGTAATTCTGACTACTTGAACATCTCCCCTGCCCTGTCTTTGTCAGAAAATGTGGTGTGAAGCTTTTAGTCTTGTATAGCAGACTGCTATTTCGCCTCCTTCACTTAGCTATTTCGCCAGGCCCTCCTTTATGTGGTGACTATGCCACAGAACAAAGAAGGCAAAATAGCTGTCTGGGCTACGTGAGACTATAAGCACTACACCACATTCTTGAATGAAGACAGGGCAGGGGAGAAGAAAAATATCATAATAGGACTGCAGCCCTTTCAAAACGCTCAACTAAAAAAATGCATACTACTCATTTAGCTAAATTCGCATAACTGTCCATTCTTATGGTACTCTTTCTCTGCATATATGTAAAAAATAACACCACTACCAAAAATTGTAAATACATGGTACATGAATCACATGCCTCATATATATGAAAGGATGCATGTTCTTTGGAAGGTATGCAGCATACAAAGACTCCATTGACTTCTTCAAAGCTGTGCTTTCAACCAGTCGATCTACAGATAGAAACAGGCTCTCTAGTTAGCAAGCACCATAGTAGAAAGCAACCAACACACCAGTATAAATACGTACATACGTACGTAGGTACACAGGCAAACTGAAGCACAGGTCCAATGTGCAAACATTAACACAGGATGTATGAGTATATAATTAGGCCACACAAAGCAAATATGTTTCTGGTCTTGTATATCTTTGAAAATTGACCAGGCCACCAAGGATTTTATTTTTAATTTTCTTTTCAATTTAGCTATTGACAAAGGCATTCATGCAAGTACATTCCTTATATCTGTGAACAAATGCTATTAATGCTAACAAGAATGTGGAATTGCAACAAGTTGAAAAATGATACAAACTTATACTGTAACAGCACAGTTAGATATGGAGTGCATGTGTGTATGGAGCCAGATAGCCACTAGTTCCACAATAACACAATGGTGGTGCATGTGTTCATGCTGAAAACACCTGCTTTACTTGATAGATTACAATACTTTGATTAGGGTTAGAACCCAGCATGCTCACTGACTTTTCTTAAAATTTTTGACCAGTAAGGGGACCAGAAACATAAAATTAATTTTGCATGGCCTTAGTTAACATTAAGCATTTGCACTCACAACAAACATGACCTGAAGACAGTTTTATATCACACACTAACACCTCATTCAAATAATTATAATATATAAAGATATATCTTGATGAACATATGCATGCGAACAAATATACGTATGTACTCACACACGCACACACACACACACACACACACACACACACACACACACACACACACACGCACGCACACACACATGCACACACACACACATGCACACACACACACACACACACACACACACGCACACACACACACATGCACACATGCACACATGCACACACACACACACACACACACACACACACACACACACACACACACACACACACACACACACAGTTCATTGGGACAGGGAAATGTAAAACCCTTGACCACATACGTAAATCCCATGCAAACAGATACCCTGCACATCCAAAACACATGCCCACTCGTTTTCAAAAACAGTGTCATAATACAGTCTGGATCTCTTTAGTTCACAGTTTCAGAACATAAACACTCACACACAAACTTACGATTAATAAATAAAATTATGAGTAGTTTTTTCATGGAATAATTGGCATTAGACACATATCCATTCATTTTGAATCCAAGCTTTTTGTCCTCAGCTGACACTTCCAAAAGTTCTCGTGCAATGGGCTGACCAAATACACAGCCAATGTTATCCTTCACTGAGTTGCTGGCTTGAGTTCTGATTTCCGTCAATCCCTCACCTTGCTATAATATGTAGGACATACACAAGGAACTAAAGTCAAAACTGTGGATTTAAATATACTGCACATAAACTGGAATCCTTAGCTACCTTTTTTAATGTGAATCCAACTCCAGCATTATGTACTGCATACCTAACATGTGTACAAATTTAAAATGCAATCCGTCATCAGTTAGATAAGAATATACAGTACGTAAGCACAACATATCATACAGGTTTATATAAACTTAACATTCCCTTATATATGTATGTGTGTATGTGTGGCAGTCGAGAGTAGAAAAGAGACCTTAGGTACGGTCAGTCGAATTTGTTTTTTTCTTTTACATACATTATTTCACATGCTAACTTTACATTACTTCACTTTAAATCGCCGATTTTTAAACAATTTATGGGGTATTTGAAGGGCAGAAATTCAGGTTAGTTGCAAAATGACCACGTATACCATAACGATTCTCAGTAAAATTCCATAATACTTAATGTGAAAAATAGCTGCCTTGGAAAGGACAAGCAAATATGAATTGTAGATACTCC
>CAUJGJ010000001.1:1445000-1472500 GCA_963170055.1 Halisarca cf. caerulea
TGTAGCCCTGTTGTAGAAAAGAAGGGCAGCTAGTAATACAAAGTCCAACTTTAAGGGTGCACAGTGGACACTTCCCATACTCTGGACTGAGGGGTCCGCAACTCCTTGGAATCTCGTACATTCCACTTGGAATCCCACTTGGAATCTTAAAATCTTACACACAATCCCGGAATCTGGCCTGCTAGGAATCTTACAATCAATAAAAATCCTTGAATCTTAAAATCCTTGACAGAATCTCTCGGAATCTTAAAATCATCAACTGAATCTTTCGGAATCTTGGAATCATCTACCGAAACTTTCAGAATCGCTGAATCCCAGTGAAAATCCAATACAGAATCTTATGGAATCTTTAAAATTTCCGGAATCTCGTACACCATTTTACTTAGTGGCAGACCCTTCGCTCTGGAGACATATTCAGTGTTCCTACCAGTCCTATTAAAGCAGGGCGGGCCACCCTCCTTAAATTTTGGCTTAGACCATTTTTATACTTCAAGTAGAGTCATTCTTTCTTTTTTCAGACACTGAGTGGATAGATTAGGTAATACTGGCACTGGGCATATCATATATTTTGAGCAAATTTCCTACTTCACAAGATTTTTACAAATCCAGAGGAGTAACTCAATACTAAACAACATAGAGTGAACCAGGATAATGGCAACTGCGCACTAGACTACTACTGGCTTACACGGATGCCACCGTCTTTATTTTTTTTCCTGGTGACCACCTTGCATATTGAAGCATGTTTCTCTTAAATCCATCAATGTAACTGGTCTCATAGTATAGAGTATCTTTGTTACAACATAGATTTTGTAGGGTTATGGGTATCTGTGGTTACACTCTCAGAGACATATCTGGCTAAATTTATTGTACAAGTTGTGAATTAACACTTAGCTATACAATATTCGAGCATAATCAACATAATGATTATGAGTGGACTGATGTAGCCTACCTTTGTAGGGACCTAATCATAGATACAACAAACCATAATCTAGCTTACGATGGATGGGTATATTGCCATAGATTGACAATAACAACCATGAAACAGTGGCTTTCAGTTGAGACAAGTCACCACTAGCCTATGTACCTGTTCTCTATCATTTCCTTTATCGCATTAGCGGGCCTCTGAATGACTTCACCAGCAGCTATCCTATTCACGACCGTTTCATCAAGTCTTTGGATGCGTCGCGTTTTGCTGGTCTCCTCCATTCTTGGCGCCCACGTACCGCCAAAATTCGTAAGAGGCGTGTCCGAGCACGTCAGTGTCAAATAAAGGGATTTACTCGCTCTTTACGAACTACCATTTCTTGTAGAACATCTTCCACAGAAACATGCAAGGTGTGTATTTCTTTCACCCAAATTATGCTTATCTCCATTACTTGCTATAAACGTATTTACTTTGCAGAGGAACTGAGTTACGCCAACCCTTTAGCACCCGAATCGTAAGTCAGAGTGTCTGCTTCTATTGTTCTATGAACCACGCTTTTCAATATAGTATATCCAATATCTACTGTATTTATTTCGTTAGCTCATCTCGTCTCACTAATGAAGACTTCAGGAAGTTGCTTGCTACACCGAGGGCTGTCAGTGCCACAGCAACCTCCAGGTAAGTTCACGTCTTCTTTGTTATTGCGTAGACACCCGAACCTAGCACCGAGTATGCATGTCTGCGGCCTGTGCTGTGGTAGGCTACTTATTCACCACTAAGCTATGGGGAATCTTGTGGTAGTCAGGACATATATATGTGTATGCAGATATAATCATAGACCATTTATAGTCCATGATTTAATACAGATAGTAGAGATGCATGCTTAATCCGTTGTTATGTACAAAATATTAAAATATAATACAGTGGAAACTCATCATAAAGAAATTTCTTAAGTAAATTTCTGTATATAATGAATAATTTTATGTGACATAGTTAGTGGTCTTCTACGAAAGTGTAACTGGTTGCAGTGAATTTCTGATAAATGGAAAAGTTTTCAGTGTCCCCGGGGATTTTTTATAATGAGTTTCCACTGTAATAGTAATGAATATATTGAGGGAGGGGGGGGGGGGGGTGCTGGTGGCTCAGTAGGTTAGCACTGGAAGCTAAGCTGTGAGCAGAAGGCACCATCCCCACCTGTGTGCAATTTGTTTTTCTTATCCTTTATTACAAAAGGTGAGTGCATGTTCGTATGCTTTCCTATATGTAAGGTAAAGGGGGGTAATTTGGAACAGCGGGTAATTCAGAACAGTCAGGCCAAAATCAGTGTCAGCCACAAGTAACATCCATTATTTCTCGTCTGTATTGTCCCCGTGAAGGGAGAGTTTGGCAGTAGCAAGGATAGTTGGGTAACTTAACCACAACAAAAGTTACAGGCCCTGTTCCAAATTACCAACGTGTTCCAAATTACCCCCATTTACCTTACACAGTTCCTTCCGTTATTATATGTATAGTTATGCACTGTGCATGTATGTACTCCAGGGTAGCAAAGTTCATGACTATAACTGGGTCCTATGTAGTTAGTCTCGCATAACCAGACCGCTATTTCGCCCCCCTCCCCCCTACCAACTTGGGAATGGATGAGAAGATGACCTACTGCAGCCACCAAACTCATTTGAATTTATTTAATTTGATTGTGTGTGGGATACTGGGGGCCTTAGTAGTACAGTAAAATCTCGATAATTAGAACCATGATAATTAGAATATCTCGCTTAATTCAAACATTGATGAATGTACAGTTCCTAATGTAGGGAGTACATATGTGGCTGGTTAATTAGAACTTATGGATAATTAGAACTTTTTTACCGGAAAATCAAGGTTCTAATTAAAGAGATTTCACTGTAGTAGTCTCTGGCTAATGGCCAACATGGTTTAAATAAGAGAATATTATTATTATTATTTTATTAAATATGTATAGTCAACTCCAGTATCGCAATGCAGTCTATAACATCGTTATCCTGATGAGGTCCTATGCTACGTAGAGACTGACATCAGTAATTTTAGATGACTGTGCTCCTCTTGGTATTGATGTAGCAATTTTGATCTACACAACATACGAAACGTCTGTCATAAGGAAGAGCAGTTGCTGACTTCCTAGTTATTGCTCACTGTGGTGTTGGGCACCGGCCATTGTGATACCGAGTTAGATATGTACATATGTGTTATTGACCTTGTGTTTTTTAGACTAATACAAAGCTACGTAGATGTTGGCTCAACCATTGGCAATCACCCTTTGGGACCTGGTTCTAAACGTGAACCACAAGCTATTCCAAGCTATTAGTGCCATGGTTCAGTGTTATTTTAGTTCATACACAGAAACAGGTCTTTTCAGCAGACCATCGGAGATACGTACATAGTTGTTTAGTCTGCTTTGATTTCAGGTATACGTACTTTTGTATCTGTGGACAGACTATCCACACCTGCACATGTCTTGTTGCACTGAATGCGTACATACCTGTGCATATGCTCATGTGATAGATCTACATCACATGAACATACTCACATATGTACAGGTATGTACGTACATATGTATGTACGTACGTACGTATGTGCCATATCGGTACAGTGTATCAAAGCTGATGGCATTGAGTGTACATCAAGTACATACGTACATACACCGTACGCATGTGTAGCTTTGGTGGGTATCCATATTTATTGAGTGTCTTTGGTGTAATTTTAAGTTTTAATCTTCATATTTTTGGTCACTGGATGGGCAATTTTTATCTTGTGACTCCCTGGTCTTCTTTTACACAGGGATGAAAAGGCCGGTACAGACGCTGCTGACAGAAAACACAAGAAGAGACCGTAAGCTATAGAGGATACAGTTGTTGATAATGACACACATGCATACCTGTGTATGTACATATGTCCGAGACACACCATTCCACCTCCACAGAGTCCAGTATGCCCTCACGTACGTACGTACCATGGAAACTCGTTATAAAGAAATGTCGTGCTGTGAATTTCAGCATACACATAGTGAACAAATACATTTGTCCCAGTGAATGTTCTCCATGAAAGCATAAGTGGTTATCGTGAATTTTTGGTATAATGAAGAAGTTTCAGTGTCCCCTGGGATTCGTTACAATGAGTTTCACTGTACGTACACACACATGTACGTAAATAGGTGACTACCATGTACAAGATTCAAGGCAATCAGCAGGGCATTACTCTCATGCCAGTTGTACGTACATGCATATATGTACGTACGTACAGTGAGTACGTACGGACAGACATATGCACAGCAGTGGCATTATATTCATTACAGTGTCAGTGCTACACAGATACCAGTTCTATGTACATTACAATACATACGTACGTACATACGTATGTACATATGTTGATGGGTCTGTCCACTTTTGTCACTCAGAAATCATAACTTTCTACAAATCCCAATAAAATGCATCCATATATACGTACATACGTGCATACATATTGCGTACATGTATTTTGTATGTGTACCTTAGGCATTTTACCCCCATCACTGCTGTATAGTAGAATTTTGGCTGTCTTGGGCTGTTCACTATCTCATCACGAATCATCTTGTATGTACATATGTACATACGTACGTACGTACGTAGTTCAGTATTTTGTGATGCTTGTGGTTATGTGTGCACCTTGATCCTGTTTCCACATGAGAAGATATGTTCCTAAGATGAAGAAAGAGGAGACCGAGAGGGCAGCAGAGCTGGCCGCCAAGTATAGAGACAGAGTGAGCACCTGCCGATTGGCTTATGTATTAGATGTCTTTATATCTGAGCAACCTACGTACGTGCGCACATAGGTACAGTGTGCCCTTGTTTATCTGACCTCATAAAATGTGTCGGATAAACCATGTGTTGCTAAATCAGGTTAGATTGTACACAATTTGGTGATAGGGATTCACAGCAAAGTGTCAGTTCAATGAGATTTTCAGATTAGCCCGTTTCAGATGAAAATGACATGTGTCTGTACGTATGTGCACACACTCCAAACATGAATCGGGGTTTCATTAAAAAAATGGGGGGGGGGGGGGGGGGGGGGGCAAAACAATACTTAAGAAAAACATGGGGGGGGGGGGCAAAGGGAGTGCATGATAGCGTGCCTTCTAGGGGGGTATGGGGGCATTTTGAATTTATACCCTCAGAGGTGCATTTTCAGACTCATTTGTGGTTCTCAAATGACATGATGAGATGACCAGATTTTTGGTGCTGATCTGACACTAAGCACCTACGTATAACATCAGGGTTCTATCTAGGATTAACTTTTTGGGGGGAATATTCAGTATCACAGTTCATGTCTGCTGTGCAAGACATGCCGGTAGTTTTGTATGTACGTACATGGTATCCTAATGTCTATAAAAACACATGCAGTGCAGTGATGTAAGGATGTGCGGATATGTACATAGTAGAGTGGTAGGGATGCATACGTATATAGCTAGGGGGGTCTGGGGGAATGCCCCCCCCCCCAGGGAAAATTTGAGTTTTTAGGTTATACTGTATAAGGTGGTATCTGAGGCCATTTTGGACCATTCAAGGTTGATTGTGGCACAGAATTACTCTTTAACCTGGAAGGAATTGTAGATATGTGGAACAGAAAAGGTAGAAGAACAGCTGTTTAAGTTTTAAAACACTACATTCTCCTCAAGGGCTGTGCTTGATGGCTTTGTTGGAAGCTAGTGTGTTTTATATTACATACGTACGTACAGCCAGGGGTTCCTATTCATGTACATACATATGTACTAACTGTACATTCTAGTATGCGTACATACGTACGTACGTACATATCTTATGTATGTATTTGCACCTGTACATATGTACATATGTATGTAAAACATACTTATGGTATATACATGTACATGTTTATACGTACATCTATCTGCGTATACGTATATGTATGTATGCACGTACGTACATACGTATGTACGTACGTACTTGTGTACATGTGTACTTTATGTGCCATTACATTTTCCACATGTTTGTGATGTTCTTTGCACTGAGTTAAAATACACAACTGTGCATGTTCTCTAAACCTTGTGTGATTTCCAAGCATGTATTCAGTGTTGGTCCATTGCTCACTACCACACATGCATTTGCTTCCTTGTGTGCAGGCTAAAGAACGTCGTGATGGGGTCAACCCAGACTACCAGGATGCAGACAACACTGTGTCGCTGACCAGTGGATACAAAAATGTTGCTCCAGAAGCAGATTTGTGAGTGCTGAAGCCTTGACAGTGTGGTGGGGTTTCCCGTACCATGTACTTAGCAATATTACGGAGTTTCCTTACCTGGTATTGAAGAGTGCGGCGTAGTTTCTTCTTCTATGTATGTACATACGTACTTGTGGTGTGTTTGGTTATGTACGTATATGTACATTCCTCTCCTTCAAATGAACACTGCAGGCACAGACTATTAGACCAGCATTCTTTGGTGACAGAATATTATGCTTTCTGGTATAATGTACGTACGTACGTACGTATATACGTATAATGTGCTGCACATGAGGGATGTAGGAATTTGCACAGTGTACACTCAGTCCAATTAAACTCTGTCTAGACCTATGCCCGTCTAGCCTCATGTACGTATGTGTAGCCCTATGCTCGTCTAGCCCTGTGCCTGTCTTGCCCTTTGCCCATCTAGCCATGTACCTGTTTTGCAACTCACCCTTGTTCCAAGTGTTTTTGGAGGATCCTTTTTTGATGAAGCCCTTTTGTACTGTCCTGTGTCAATCTTACATCCTTTTACCATTTTTAAATGGTTTTTATACACTTGTACATAGTCATAGCATCCAAAGTAAGATATGTATGTACGTAAGCCTATTTTGTCTTCCTTCTTCAGCTCAAATCATGGAGTACATATGTGTTTGACTGCTACTGAGCTGTTTTGGTATGCATGTACACATGTACAACGAATTCTCATTTATCCACCACACTTCATTTTGAAACGTTTGGGTGGATTATCCAAATCAATGTGCAGCCTTTTCAACCAATTCATGCACAGAATTGATGGCGAGTAAAGCGGTGGCAGATTAAAGAGAATTCACTGTACGTACATACCGTATTTGTCCGAATAGAAGCACAGGCCTCTATTTCCTTCCAGAAGGTTTTAACCCGGCCTTTATTCGAGCCCAGCTTCTATTTCTTAGGTACAGGAAATAGTAATAGGAAAATGGCCACCAATAAGCGGTTGTGCACTTTCAAAAAGGAAAGTGTCGTTAGAGAGCACCATATGTACAAGGCTGCGGAACTGCATATGGAGAAGGAACTTGAAGTAAGAGTAGAGAACAATCAGCGCACTGTTTCTGTGTAAAAAGAGGAAGATGCTGCTTGGTGTTGCCGCTTCACAATCTATCGCTTTTAACTGGAATTTGATGTTTCTTGGTTTTATTTCAGATATAGCTGACCTTATCTTAATCGTAGATACTCCGCCATGACATTCGCATCCGAAAATCTTCCCTCAAAGTGGAAAAGCTTCTTGTTTCAGCACAGGACTACCCAGCGTGTATTCGAATCTGGGCTTCTATTCGAGCCCAGCTTCTATTAAAGAAACGCATAGCTGACACTCGGCTTCTATTCGAGCCCCGGCCTCTATTTGAGCCCGGCTTCTATTCGGATATATACGGTACATAGTTACATACGTAGTTGCATTTGTATTTGTGGTACCTGTCAGAGTAGCCATTGGCTAAAGTCACCATACATAACGTATGGTGCATAGATAGGTAAGATTCCAGACCTGACCCAACCTGACCCCCAAGATGTTCATATCATGTGTATTGTATACCATTGATCAGACACAGTTTATTGTGAGTTATCTTCTGGTGCACTGCTATAATGTCATCATCTGGATACCGAGAACGTACATACGTACGTACGTGTTGTGAGTGATTCCTTATTTTGTTTCCATTGATTCTTAGACTCAACCTAACCTGTCCTTGTACGTACGTACGTACATAATACAGTGAAACCTCTATAATAAGGACACCACTGGGACCACAGTAAGCTGTCCTGTACAGTGAAACCTCTATAATAAGGACACCACTGGGACCACAGTAAGCTGTCCTGTACAGTGAAACCTCTATAATAAGGACACCATTGGGACCACAGTAAGCTGTCCTGTACAGTGAAACCTCTATAATAAGGACACCACTGGGACCACAGTAAGCTGTCCTGTACAGTGAAACCTCTATAATAAGGACACCATTGGGACCACAGTAAGCTGTCCTGTACAGTGAAACCTCTATAATAAGGACACCACTGGGACCACAGTAAGCTGTCCTGTACAGTGAAACCTCTATAATAAGGACACCATTGGGACCACAGTAAGCTGTCCTGTACAGTGAAACCTCTATAATAAGGACACCATTGGGACCACAGTAAGCTGTCCTGTACAGTGAAACCTCTATAATAAGGACACCACTGGGACCACAGTAAGCTGTCCTGTACAGTGAAACCTCTATAATAAGGACACCACTGGGACCACCATTAACTGTCCTGTTTATGTAGGGGTCCTTATTTCCAGAGGTTTTACGTATATGTACACATGTCAATGCAAGGGATGTCAAATGAGGCAGAGCAATGCTGTCCTGCTTTAAAAGAGGTGGCTGTGTTTCGGGGGTGTCCTTTAATAGTGGTTTCACTGTACGTACGTATGCAGTGGTAGAAATGGCATTTGAGCTTTGCTAGGACAAATGGCTGATCCAGAATTATATTGGTAGGACATTTTGAAGATGGGTCATCCATTTCTAACCATCAGAGATTATGTACGTATGTACATACGTACGTACATACATATTACCAAGGAATCTTTAGCATTGAACCTTCAGATTGGCAAAACAAATTGGCACTCAACTGTAATAGCCGATATCAGAGACTCAGCTCTCAATTTAGTAGTCAGCCAACTGGCTGACCCAACTCAGTTTTGGTCAGCCATATTCATGTTTTGTTTGGAGTATGGCAGATGGCAGGCAGTTATTTCTAGCTTTGCGTATGTATGTGCATATCTCCATTATGCGTACACACTTGTATCCTGGTGTATGGACCAGTCATGAGGGGATGAAAGGGAAAGATGTGCTGACTTTTGTGATGTAGCACAGGTCACTTACGTATATCAGCACACTTTCTAATTGATGTCAATTGGTTGAGTAAGTGGCTAGAGCTAGACCGGATCAACTCTAGATGAAGCTGCACACGCTAACAGTCAGCAGGGAATGGTTTCCAGGATATACGTAACTATTTCATATGTAATAATGCTTATATGTACGTGTGATTGTACTCTTTTACTGTACATTGTGTACATGCACATGCAAGTACACACATACGTACTTACATACGTACGTACACCCTGTATGTATGTACGTATGTACTATTGTTACTTGTAGGCATACTATTGCTGAACGGAGGAAGAGGGAAATAGATGAAAGTAAATTTCTGGGTGGAGATTTGAAGCATACCCATTTGGTGAAAGGCCTCGATTATGTTCTTAAGCAAAAGGTGTGTGTGTGTGTGTGTGTGTGTGTGTGTGTGTGTGTGTGTGTGTGTGTGTGGTGTGTGTGTGTGTGTGTGTGTGTGTGTGTGTGTGTGTGTGTGTGTGTGTGTGTGTGTGTGTGTGTGTGTGTGTGTGTGTGCATGTACATGTGTGTGTGTGTGTGTGTGTGTGTGTGTGTGTGTGTGTGTGTGTGTGTGTGTGTGTGTGTGTGTGTGTGCATGTACGTGTGTGTGTGTGTGTGTGTGTGTGTGTGTGTGTGTGTGTGTGCGTGTGTGATTATGTGTGTTGTGTGTGGGGGGGGGGTGGGGTGGGTGTAGTTGTGAATCTTGCCCTCTGCTGTACTTAGAAACTGGAAAGTATGCACATGCAACATGAAGAAGATGAGCTGAAGAAGGATGTAAAGAAGCGTAAAGAGAGTGAGAAGTGAGTACTGTTTCAACACTCACCACCAAAGAACACGGTACATTTAGCATACAGGGTTTTATCCAGGGTCAAGTTTGTTTTTTGGGGGGGAGGGGGGGGGACCTACTCATCTGTTTATACGTATGTACACACACGCGTGCACAGCACGGCACAAGCATGTGTATTCAATGATATTGAAACCCACACTCATGCATGCAGCATGCACATCAGATTCCCTTTCAGAATAATGATGAAGATGGGGCAATGACAAAATATAGTGATGTACGTAATGGGGGGGCAGATATGTATGTGGAATGATAGTGGTCCAAGCTAGGGGGGTTTGGGGGTATGGTCCCCCAGGAATTTTTTTTAGTTTTTATGCCTCAGAAGATTATACTTGAGGCTGTTCTATGCCACTCAAGCTGTTTCTGAATACAGTCCACAGATCAGTCTATTGCAACTGTGCGTGTGTCTTATAGCTAGGATAAAATTTCAAGGGAGAGATACCCCCTGTGTTCCCCTCCCTCTAAAAGCAAACATGCACAAGTACCCAATATACATGAATAAATCCTTGCATGAATGCTCATGCCATGCTGTTGGAGCTAAACCATGTGCAATTTATATGTAGAACTCGTAAATTTTGACACATGAATTCAATGTAATTGCTAAATGAAAATACTTACCAATGGACTCAACATTGATTAATACAAGCTATTGTAATGATATAAGCATTTTTGGCAAATTCTGCCCTTTATAAATGGATTCATGATCAATTGATGACAGTGTTCATTCACAAAAATGAAATCTGCATAATTTTATTTGGGAGGAACCATACCCAGGGTCTCCCCCCAGATAAAACCCTGGCATACATGCTTACATGCGTATGTACAGTGTAAACTCATTCTTTAGCAAACTCCCTATTTGCCAGGTTTTATACATACAAAATACTTCATTTGTCTTCACCGTGATCCACTATTCAGCCATTTTTGGATAAACCCTCTGTGGCAGACTATCCAGTTTTCACTGTATACCCTGCAGTTTGTATTCTGACACATGTCATGTCTGTTCCCACACAGAATGCTGCCTCTAGCAACATTTATTATGTGTACATTCTTGTCTGTATCCTGGTGTGGGGGTGAATTATGGGCGGATCAAAGGAAAAAGTGTGCTGACATTTGTGATGTAGCATAGGTCACTGATATACGCACACTTCCTAATTGATGGCAATTGATGGCAATTAATAGTGTAAGTGGCTGACACTGATCAACTCTAGATGAGGCTGTACACACCAACAGTAAACAGTGAATGGTTGCCAGGATACAAATTAGTTATATCCTGTCCAGGTGTGCTACAGCAGAAAATACAGTGCTGATGACCTCGGGCTTCGCCCTCCGTCAATCAGCACTGTACTTCTGCTACAGCACACCTGGACAGGATATAACTAATACATACGTCTAGTACGTACGTCTAGTATGTACGTACATCCGTAATACGCACATACATACGTATGTATTTACATACGTACGTACATACGTGCAGCGCAAGTACGTACTTCACGTAAGTACATCACTTTTTGTTCATTAATTTTGTGGTTTAATTATTTTTACTTCATAATTTGTTATTTAGGAATGAAGAGGAGATCAGTTTCCATACACCAATGGGTGAGCATGGACTGTACTGCACATGTAGATACGTACGCACGTATATGTACGTACGTATGTGCATACGTTCGTGCATACGTACGTATGTACATTTTGTGATATGTTTTGCTCCAGGAGTCATCAGTAGTGTACACGTACGTACGTACATACGATAAAACGAAAGTTGGGCAAAAATATACGTAAATGTCACGTGTACATGTGCAAATATCGTATGATGTCGTAGCATTATTCTATGGATGGAATTGTACATGTTATGTGCCATTTTTACATGCATAAATCTGTATGTATGTACTGTACGTATGTACATACTTATGTACTGTACATACGTATGTATGTATGTATGTACATACTTATGTACTGTAGATACATACATACATGCATATGTACTGTACAATTGTACGTACGTATGCACTGCACATATGTATGTACGTATGCACTGTACATACGTACGTATGTCTGTTCATAGTCTATGTACGTACGTACATACTTGGGATGGTCGATATTGGCTCAGTCAGCCATGATCATTGTCCAATAGTGTGTCACAGTTATTGCAAGCACTGGAATCCTCACACATACATGCATTGGGTGCAACAAGTTTCTTGAAACTGGTGCGAGTCCTATCAAACATGCATGCGTACTACTGATGTTTGAATTGAAAATCATGATAATATTATTACAATATCACAGTGACATAAAATCACTGAGACTGTATGAAAATATCACAGGGAAAAGATTCACCATTTTCACGAGTCACGACTCTTTCAAATTTGCCCAATCCTAGTCTAAATGTGTGCAACTGACATTATATACTGTTCATTTTTCTGTGTCCCGTAGCCAAGAATATTTTCAGGACATTGTTTGTGACCAAACCTCCACTACGCAATGAGCTCTTTGCTCCAGGAAGAATGGTAAATATGTACATACATATGTACATACTTAGTGATTAAGGACCCAGTGTTCGGGGCTTACAAAGCAGCATTCCAGTCCCACATTCTATCAGTGTGTGTGTGTGTGTGTGTGTGTGTGTGTGCGTGTGTGCGTGTGTGTGTGTGTGTGTGTGTGTGTGTGTGTACATGTACCTGGATAATCGGATTAGGTAGGCACAACCTCCCTATCCATGTGTATACTGTATGTACATATGTACTGTATATGGCAAACATACACACACATTATATACTACATATTCCAGTTGTAGAGCTACATACTGTGAACACGTCTAGAACGATACTCAAACAGTTCTTGTCACCAATAATCAGTTGTACACATTGTGTATTACATCTATTCCTTATGGTCACATACGTGCGTACATACAGGCTTATGTGTTTGAACTGGAGAATGAGTATGCTGAAAGTGACATACCTACAACACTGATCAGGAGCAAGGCAGACTGCCCACAAGCTGAGGTACGTAAACTACTGCAACCACATTAAGACTACCACCCACATGACTACACACATACGCATGTTAGAACCTCGCTAAGAAGATCATTCTTTAGACAGATTTGTACTTGTGCAACTGAGTGTGTAGTTTCCAACGCCTGCTTGGTTTTCTGTAGGACTGTACGCAGGTATGTTGTATACATATTATTTGGTTTATCCTGACAAGAAGAATTTCTGATAATGAGAACTAATTTTGCACAAAGGTCCCCTTAACGAGGTTTGAATGTACATACGTACATACGTATATACTGCACTGTACTAGACTGTACTGTGGGTATCTCCTGGTCTAGTCCAACAGGCTGCCCTGTCCCCTAAGTGCCCATTTGCAGGACAGGCTAGCTTCCTGGTCTCATGCTGCTGACCCTTCTCTTGATTTTATAGCAAAATGGCATCCCAAATACATATGTAGATAACGGGGTAGATGCGTACGTACCTATCTCCTGTGTGTCCCAGTTCACTGCTCACTATTATCTTGTGTTCTTACTGTAGTCTCACTCTCTACTGAGCACGAATGACATAGTAATCAGCAAGCTGACACAGATCCTCTCCTACTTGAGAACAGGAGCCAGAGGGAAGAAGGGGAAGAAGAAGGAGAAAGGTAGGTGTGTTATGGGTGTGTCATGTTTTGCATTGTGTTTCTGAGCTGTAGCTAGCACAGAAAAACCCTTCCAGTGTTTTACCCTGAATGAGAGGAAGGGACCCTGACAGTGGTCATCTTCCACGCCCCCTACACCCCCAACCCCTCCCCCCAAACAAATTTGTGTAGCCTCATTCTATTAATAAACCCCATGCCACAATTGCAAATCATTCCCATTGGTACGTCCTGGTGGTGACAAACACATGTACATACATACGTACGTATGTACGACGTATGTGCAGAGATATGTAGCGCAGGGTATTGTTTGGGTCTATCAACATTTTGATGATTTGCGTATAATCAGTAGAATGTGCAGGTAGATGAGTACCTTGCCACCAAACTTTTTACTCCAGATACATACGTAAGTATAACCCTTCTCTCACATACATACGTAAGTATAACCCTGGTCGCACATATGTACACATAACCCTGGTCGTACATATGTACACATAACCCTCCTCTCACATACGTACATATAACCCTGGTCGCACATATATATATATATATACATAACCTTCCTCTCACATACGTATGTGTACGTACGTATGTAATAGTTACTACTCGCCGGCGAGGGAGTAATGCATTTACTGCTCAAGACCCGAGGGCAAGAGCAGTAAATGCAATACTCCCTCACAGGCGAGTAGTAACTATTACATACATCATACATATATAGGCTATGTAGCTTGCATCTGAGTTCCCCTAGGTAAACCAGTACACTGAAATGTACCTACATATCTAGAATGATCATTCAAGGGGCCAAACAACAGCCATTCTCGTAGACAGATGGTCCTTGTAGAGAGGTACGTTACTTTCCTTGCAATAGCCCATTGGCTGGCCCACAGTGTTCTGTTTCAAGACAGGTTCACTAGATGTGTGTAGAAGGATGTGAGCTTCAACCCCATTCTGTTTTCAACCATTGAGCATGTCTTCCTTTCCCTACTGTTACAATGGGCTAGGTGTTCATGCGCATTCTCTCTCAGCACAAGAATTACATGTCTTTCTGTTCATGTCTTCAGGGAGAGTGGAAGAACCTGCCAGTGTTAAGACCAACAAGCCCAAAGTACCGGATATCAGGTTTGTCTATGTGTATCAAATATAAGTACCTATGTACATACGTACGTGCGTAAGTGAGTGTGCAAGATATGTTTGTACATGTGTATCTGACTGATATCAAATATGCATACATACATACGTACCTACGTAAGTGTATTGAAAACGTACATGCGTAGGTTTGTACGCACAGTATCTGACTGGTTTGTGTGTGTCACATATACACAGTATGTGTATATGTATGTAAGTGTACATTGCAGGTGTGTGTACTGACTGGTACATGTGTATCAAATATACGTACGTAAATATGTTACATGAGTGTACAAGATACATACGTTCATACTGTACGTACGTACGTACGTATTATTACTGGTATGCGTCTATGACATATACGTACATACATGAGTTTAGAAGATATATGCATGTACTGACTGGTACGTACATACGTATGTGTGTATGTATGTGTTTCCCCTTGTGTACAGCATATGGGAGGATGTTGGAGACTATGTGTTGGATTCTAAGAGACCAGGAGCTGTAGCCAAGAAGAAAGGAAGCTATTTTGACGGGTCTGCTGAGAAAGAGGTATGTACTTATGTGACTTCTCTTTAACATTGTTTACTGTCTGTATTCTGTTGGACCTACGTACGTACCATGAAGTATGTGTTTCAGATACGTATGTTGTGCATACTCATGTGCATTTGTATGTATGTTTTAATTACGCACAGTGCACATGTATACAAGTTCATATGTGTATGTATATGCATACATATGTACAAAATGCACATACGTACGTATACACCCATAGGCATTAACGTATGTACAATGCACATATGTACAGTACACATCACAGAAAACTTTACGTATTGTATTGTTATTGTGTTGTTGCATAATGTTATTGCACTGTTTTGTAATGTTGTTACTAATGGTATTGAATGACGAAATTAGCGAGTCACGATTTTTATTTTGTATTACCTCCGTAGTTACAAATTGTTATTCGTTTGCACTAAATCTGTAATTGTATTTCGTGTAATTCAATCCTAACAAAATCCGATACCGAGTGAAAGTTTTTTAGCAACCACAGGAGAGTGTATGCGGCGGCCTTGCATATACCTACACGAAGAGGTCGTTCAAAGGATGATAATTTGCATTTTTTCTGAACGAATTCACAGCAGAAATGGTTTACTCCGAGTACAAGCAGTAGAGTATTTAATTCTGACATTCCAAGGGTTTGATTCCTACCGTCTTGTACTACAATCGTAGTTTGTTTGTTATTATTCTCGTAGTTTGCCTGTAGTTCGTCTGTAGTCGGGTAATGCCCTGAGTTGTAGTTCTGAATCAACGATCTGTTATTGCTCTGTAATAACGGCATTATAAATTTGTTATTCTGTCGTACTTTATATACAATACATTAAGTTTTTTGTGATGCCTACTGTACGTACATACATTATGTACATAGCACATAATGATGTGCACACATACGCACCCCCACACACACATCACCCTGCTCATCAGGGGATCAGAAATCTGTACAGCCTGAGATACGTATGTGGAGCTCATGCAATGCTGCATACGTACCATTGCATGTGCGTACACTTCTGACTTGAAAAAATAAGTCTTGAGTGAACATTTCTCATTGCTCTTTGTGCAGTATGTGCTACTGCCACTGTGTGGTATTTGTGTACATGTTACATTCGTATGTACTGTAGTTTATGTGTATGTGCATATACGTGTGTAGTATGTACAGTATAATATGGTGTACATATGTACTGTACACGTGTATGCAAGGGTAGGTCGTAAATTTGTGTATGTGATTACTTTGTTCATTTTGTCGTTGCATTGCAGAGCGAAGAGGTTTTGTACAAACCTCTGTCTGCTCAGGAGATGGTGAAAAACTTAGCAAAGAAGTACGACCGAACCGAGGTGTGTGTGTGTACATGTGTGCATGGATGGCCTATAGGGCCTCTGTCCTGATTCGTGGTACATACTTACTTGCGTAAATGTGGTTGTACTTATCTACGTACGTACCAGTCTTGTTGCTCACATGGAATTGTTCACCTGTGGGACCAGCAGGAATTCAGTGCCTGCATACGAGCATGCTCATATGTATTCCTGTTAGTGTGAATTGCTGTTTTCATTACGTACATAAGTCTGTGCTATTGCCCTCTGATGTGCAGAAATGTGTTGTTGTGAACATTACATACAGTGAAACCTCTCTGGTCCACCCCCCTCCCTGTATAGTGAAACCTCTCTAGTCCCCCCCCCCCCCCCACACACACACCCTATATAGTGAAACCTCTCTGGTCCACCCCCCACCCCCACCCCCTATAATTCGCTGGACCTGCTAATCTGTCCTAGTTTTCAAAGAACAAATTAAATGCATGTACTGTGTTCAAACCTTGCTAATCCACCATAAAACAAACATTCCAAATTGTGCTAGCCAGGTGTGGTGGGTGCCATTGCTTTGGTTGTAATCCAAGTCCCACACTACTTTGGGAACTACATAGTCTGCCATAGTTGAGCCACACACAAAAACGGAGCTGTGTGCAGTCTGGTTATGCGAGACTAATCACTAACTACATTCATACTCTATGGTACTGATATGAATTACCCTAAATCACTCCTGGTAATCCATGCCCACAATCCAAGCATGCACACATCTAACTGCTAGAGTTGGCTGTTGGATAACAGTGAAGGGTATATGGTGAGTCTAGAGGTGGGACTGGGTCCATGCAATGCTTC
The DNA here is from genome assembly GCA_963170055.1 of Halisarca cf. caerulea. Taxonomy (NCBI): domain Eukaryota; kingdom Metazoa; phylum Porifera; class Demospongiae; order Chondrillida; family Halisarcidae; genus Halisarca; species Halisarca cf. caerulea. The sequence goes on from CAUJGJ010000001.1 coordinate 1,462,372, forward strand.
AGAAAGGGAGGAGGACTTCAGTGGTGCTTGATCAAATCAAAGCTCTAGTCATTTTCAAGCATATCCACGTGTAGTCTCGTTCCCAGCCCCACTTCCACCTGCCATTTTTATTTGGGCGGAAAGTGGGGCTGGGCACGAGACTAATCCACGTGACTTTTCTCATGTGTGAATGCTGTGATTTATATGGTTTGACTTACATTTCTGTATCTGCGTACATACGTATGAACATTCAAATGTATGTACTTTTGTACCATATTATGTATATATGTGCATACGTATATATGTATAATGCAGTGGAAAATCCGAATACAGGACACTTTGGGACAGTTTTTGTCCTTGGTAAGGAGGTTGTCCTCTTTGGGAGGTCCAAAATGTATTGGGACTATAGGGAGAAAATATCTTGGGACCTCCAACTGTGTCCTTTGTAGAGAGAATGTCCTTATTTCAGTGCGTCCACTACTGAAGATCCTGCTATATGTATGAGCTGATAGAGAGAGATTGAGTGGTGCACTCCCATTTACGCTCTCTCCATTTGCTGCAAGTGCTGTGCATACCCCACACAGGGTCGGCAAGGTGGTGGAGAGCAGGGAGGAGGTATGATAGAGGCAGGATGGTCTAGTGCTGACATGGAGTATCCACCTCTGTATGTGTGTTGTGTGTGTGTGTGTGTGTGTGTGTGTGTGTGTGTGTGTGTGTGTGTGTGTGTGTGTGTGTGTGCATATGTACGTGTGTGTGTGTGTGTGTGTGTATGTGTGTGTGTGTGTGTGTGTGTGTGTGTGTGTGCGTACATGTGTATGTGTATGCGTACATGTGTGTGTGCATCCATGCGTGTGTGTGTGTGTGTGCATGCGTACATGTGTGTGTGCATGCATACATGTGTGTGTGTATGCGTACATGTACAGTAGAACCTCGTTAGTAAGAACACTGTTAATGAGTAGTACCTGGTTAGGAAGTACAAGAATATGATACCCCAGCTTTTAATCCATAATACTAATCTATATGGTTAGCAAGTACTACTGATAGTGAGTAGCAATTGGGAGGGTCCCCAGGTGTACTCACTAACAAGGTTTGACTGTATGTGTGCATCCATGCGTGTGTGTGTGCATACATACGTACATACATGTATTATGTGTATTCATCTAGAAAGAGCTACATAAAGTGCAAAGGTCACTTCTTAATTGCAATTAAGTAGTTCACTGAGTAGATGTGGTTTGAACACTTTTCCATATGCTGACCTGTACCAACCAGCACTAGGAGTCATTATTTGCAGAGAGTGGGAGGATACAGATCTCACTTCAAAGCTAAACTTGCAGTACATTGCGGAAAAATCTATTCTAATGTACAATACTTGCAATGTGTGTGTATGTGTGTGTGTATGTGTGTGTGTATGTGTGTGTGTGTGTGTGTGTGTGTGTGTGTGTGTGTGTGTGTGTGTGTGTGTGTGTGTACATATATGTGTGTGTGTGTGTGTGTGTATGTACATATTTGTGTGCTTGCATGTGTGTATGTGTGCATGGGTGCAGGAATGTACGTACATGTATGTATGTTTCATTGTTGAGTTGATGAACCTTGACTCTTCCAAGCCTCAAGAAACAGCTTTCTGGTGACAAGGAGAAGGGACCAGCCACCAAAGGGGAAGAGAAGTCAGGCAAATTGGTTGGACTTGAGAACGGTGCATTGGGCACTTATGCAGAGTGCTATCCTGGGTGAGCCAGCATATGTCTATACCTCTGTGCTGTGCTTTGTCAAGGTGTTCCAAAAGATGCATTCTTGTATGTACTGTACATACGTACGTATATGCATACATAGTGTGTTTGTGTATATTTGTTTGTGTATATTTGTTTTTGTAAGTTGTTTCGTTTATTTATGTGTATTAATCTGTATCTACAGTGAAACCTCTGTAATAAGGACACCACTGGGACAACAGTAAGCTGTCCTGTATATGGAGGCGTCCTTATTTAGAGGTTTCAAATGTACACATGTCCAATGTGAGGGACTTCAAATGGGACAGAGCAGTGGTGTCCTGTTAAAAGAGGTTTCTGCATTTCAGAGGTGTCCTTTAATACAGGCTTCACTGTATATACCTATGTATCTGCATGTACCCACACATGTACACATGTGAATGTGTTGTGCTTGGTTGTTTTGGCTGTTACTCTTAACTTTATACTCATACGTATGTACATACATATACGCACTGTACTTTACGAATAAGAATTCATGACTGTGTTTTTTGAGGATGTACTTTATAAGAAAAATGTTAGTTTAATGTGGTCACTTGGCAGCCTTACACATGCACACTTATCTAAATGATCCTGTACACACATACGTATGTACATACGTATTTGTTTATATTACTTTGTATATACAGTACATACATACATACTTGTGTATGGGACCCTGTACATATGTACATGTGTACTAGTGTCTATGGCCCTGTACATACGTACGTACTTGTGTACTAGTGTCTATGGCCATGTACATACGTACATATATGTGTACTAGTGTCTATGGCCCTGTACATACGTACGTACATGGGTTTGTACTAGTGTTTATGGCCATGTACATACGTACGTACATGTGTACTAGTGTCTATGGCCCTGTACATATGTACGTACATGTGTACTAGTGTCTATGGCCCTGTACGTACGTACTTGTGTACTAGTGTCTATGACCTTGTACATACGTACGTACATGTGTACTAGTGTCTATGGCCCTGTACATACATACGTACGTACATGTGTACTAGTGTCTATGACCTTGTACATACGTACATACATGTGTACTAGTGTCTATGACCTTGTACATACGTACGTACATGTGTACTAGTGTCTATGGCCCTGTACATCCGTATTTACTGTACATAGTGGTTTTGAGGAGATGGACGCCACCTATGACAGTGACGAAGATGCTGATTATACCAAAATGGATTTGGTGAGTCAGGACACTTTTTGTGACAGTGAATGTGTTATGAACATGTACAATGTCATATGTTTGTACATACGTACATACAACCATGCATGTGCACACCTATACATGCACATACAAGTACGTATGTATGTATGAATATTTGTGAATTTGTATGTAATTTTCACAGTCACACATGCATGTACACATGTAGGTACATGTTGCATTCATTCATGTTTGTAAGTACATATGTATTAGTTATATCCTGTCCAGGTGTGCTGCAGCAGAAATACAGTGCTGATTGACCGAGGGCGAAGCCCGAGGTCATCAGCACTGTATTTTCTGCTACAGCACACCTGGACAGGATATAACTAATTTTTATCCTGTCAACCATTCATTGTTTACTGCTGGTGTGTACAGTCTCATCTAGAGTTGATCAGTTTTAGCCACTTACCCTACCAATTGACATCAATTGATATCAATTGATATCAATTAGGAAGTGTGCGTATATCAGTGACCTGTGCTACATCACAAATGTCAGCACACTTTTTCCTTTGATCCACCCATAATTCGCCCCCACACCAGGATACAAGTGCATTTATACATGCGGTACCTGACACAGGTTATGTATGCTAATATAATTGTCACCTAACCGCAGTTAATCCGCAGAAATGGGCTGCATACACTCGCACACATATGCGGCAGGTGAATTCTGCAGACATCCACTTATTGTCACTTAGTACGTAGGAATAATCATTTCGTAACAATTACTATTAGGAACAGTTATGCCTTTTCGGCTGTTTTGTGCCTACGTAACTTCTACTTGGTTTACCCATTTGTTTGATTACTTCTGTCTGTACGTATTGCGACTGTGATTACTGTTTTTCTTTAATCTGAAGTCCTCCATCTGTTTTTGAAGCATACTCTAGAAGTCCAATCTGAGGTTCAGTCTCGTCGTTGTTCAGACTCACTCTGTACATATACTGTACTAAATAACTACTGCAGAATTCTGCAGTAGGTGCTCTCAGTCTCATCGTTGTTCTAGACTAACTCTGTACGTATACTGAATAGCTACTGCATAATTCTACGGTAGGTGCTCACAGAAGATTTCACAGAAACTTGGGTTGCTTTCTGCAGAAACTCAGAACGATTTTTGCATAAACCTGTTAAAGGATCTCTGCGTCTAATGGCAGATAAGCATGAGGAACTTGTGTCATGTACCATATGTACGTATGTGCATTTTATACATACATAAGTATGTTCCACTCACTTTGATATGTACTACATATGTATGATATTGTAGGAGGGCTACTTAATTACGTATTTGACTGTGTCTATGTAGATGTCAGGGTCTTAGCTAAAGCAGGGTAGCAGGGTGGTGCCATCCTGCTTTTCCCGCCCTGCTTTCATTCTCCCCACCCTGCTTTCATTCTCCCCACCCTGCTTTCATTCTCCCACCCTGCTTTCATTCTCCCCGCCCTGCTTTCATTCTCCCTGCCCTGCTTTCACTCTCCCCGCCCTGCTTTCATCCTCCCCACCCTGCTTTCATTATCCCCACCCTGCTTTCATTCTTCCCACCCTGCTTTCATTCTCCCACCCTGCTTTCATTCTCCCCGCCCTGCTTTCATTCTCCCCGCCCTGCTTTCATTCCCCCACCCTGCTTTCATTCCCCCACCCTGCTTTCATTCTCCCCACCCTGTACTGAATTGCCTACCCCATTTTACTGTGCAGTACCCCCTTCATTGTTCCCTGCTGTGAATATTTTTTAATATTGTAGCCACTTGTTTAAGATCATGGGTATTATGAGTACAGGGCTAAAATCCACCACTTTTGTGCATGGATTAGTTAATTTTGTGTTACCTTGACTTGCATAGAAATAATTGTGGTAGATTGTGACATTAATTCCCTGTACTGCAATCGCTGACTCATGCTATACCCCTGCTATAGTGAAATACTGGCTAGAACACTGGATGCATACATGCGTACATCTGTGCTTGTACGTATGTTTCCATTCAGGGTAACAAGAAGGGTCCTGTGAAACGATGGGACTTTGAGAATGAAGAAGATTATGCCTCTTACCAGTCTAATAGAGAGGCTCTACCAAAGTACGTAGACATACATGTGTTGTGTGTGCATGCACTTATGTATACATACGTACGAATACACGTACAGTTTGTATGTATGTGACAAAATATGGATTTGCCATAACCACACTACCCCCTGTAGTAGGCCACATCCAAGTTCAAAAACTTCTCATTAAAAACCTCTCAATGCATTTCCACCTGGCCCTGAATACAGAGGTAACTATATACAACACTTCAGCCACTTGTGGTTACTTACACACTTGTGGTTACTTACACACTTGTGGTTTACTAACACACTTGTGGTTTACTAACACACTTGTGGTTACTTACACACTTGTGGTTACTTACACACTTGTGGTTTACTAACACACTTGTGGTTACTTACACACTTGTGGTTACTTACACACTTGTGGTTACTTACACACTTGTGGTTACTTACACACTTGTGGTTACTTACACACTTGTGGTTACCTACACACTTGTGGTTACTTACACACTTGTGGTTACTTACACACTTGTGGTTACTTACACACTTGTGGTTACTTACACACTTGTGGTTACTTACACACTTGTGGTTACTTACACACTTGTGGTTGCTTACACACTTGTGGTTTCTATCACACTTGTGGTTGCTTACACACTTGTGGTTTCTAACACACTGTACATGTCCAGATGTTGTATTGTGACAATGGCTTGGCTAACTTCTTATGTGACATGCAAAGGTTGTAACAAACTAGCACAGAAGTGTTCGTCCATCCCACCAAATACCCCCAGCTCACGGTTGTGTAACTCGTTTACACAGTAAGGTTATTCTACGCACACCAGCACACTGCTGTCAGCACGTCTATGCGGACCTGACTAAAGTACTTCCCACACACCAAACATTCTATCTTATGCATACAGTACGTGCATCAGTGGTCTCACATCCATGTGTTCGTACATTGTGGGGTTTGTGTGGAATGTGTTTACATGAGTATATATGTACATAAACCAGGTACTTACTAAGCAAGTCTGGCTGCATATAAAGTGAAACCTGTCTAATCCACCACAATTGGGAATGTCAGTTTTATGGTGGATTGGTGGGGTTGGCGAATTAATGAGGTGTGCACTCAGTACACATAATTTTAATCGTTTTTTTTGAAACTAGGCTTGATTAGCAGGTTTGGCAGATTATAGGGGGTGCATTAGAGAGGTTTCACTATACCGGCAAGAGAAGCAACTATTACACTTTGCAGTACAAACCCTCTTATTTCTGACTTCTTTTTAACAACTGTTTGGGGATACAGTGATTCTTTGTTTGAGTATTGCAGTGTTAGAAATAAGGAGTGAGTGTTGGATGGACAAATGTCCTAGCATCATTATTTTGGGTCAGACAATTTCAGATTTGCTCGGACATATTCTTGGAGAAGTACACATGTGCCACAGTAGATGCGCATCAACAAATATTGAAACCATTAGTAGACATTCTCAATATAAATGACTTGGTATCATCACTGTGTGTGTGTGAAATACGTAAACATGAGGTATGGCTCAGCCAAATGTCTGACCCAAACATTTTGGGGTCGGACAAATGCCAAAATGGTCGGATAATGTCTGAATGCTGACCATTATTTCTAACACTGGTATTGCATTACTGTTTCTCTACCTGGGGGCAATGTTTGTTTATAGAGCTGCATTCCAGTACGGTGTGAAGATGAACGAAGGGAGAAAGACAAGGAGAAGTAAAGGAGGGAAGAATGAAATGGCTAAGATCAACAGAGAATGGCAGCAAATAAGTGCTGTGAGTGTGTGTCTGTCTGTCTGTCTGTCTGTCTGTCTGTCATTGTGTGTGTGTGTGTGTGTGTGTGTGTGTGTGTGTGTGTGAGCATGTGAGTGTGTGTTGTGGGATGTGTTTGTGTGTATTGTCTTTGTTTTAAGTGCTTGAGGACTTGCACAACTATGTTCATGTGTGTACATGTAATTTGTTCCTTCATTTGTGTGTATTGGTTTGTGAGTACGTACATTTGTGTGCTAGTGTGTGTACATACGTATGTATTCATATTTGCATAATTGTACGTACGTATGTGTAAATGCACCTTCCAACATATGTTCATACATGCATGTAGGCTTACTATATATGCATGTTCCTACATGCATTTATGTCTTTATGTGTCCTGTGTGCATGCTGTAGTCCTTGCACTGTACACAATCCCAGAGTGTTTGCGGACCTCATTATTTCCACATGCTTCATAGACAGGATGTATAGGCATTCTGATAGTGCGTATGTATGCGGCCTCTTTGGACATGCTGTGCATTTACCGTGTACACTAGCTTACAGTGTAGCATGTGTACATATGACTGTTTTGCAGACTTACAGACTTTGCAGTTGTAGTACTTTATAACGGTTACCTTACAAAATGGGTTAGCTTTGTTATTTTTACATCTCTACATTTTCATGAATTGCGTACATAGGACCTATGGGGCAGCAGCAACCAGATTTGACCCCATGCATGGGTCCTTTTAGGGGGCCCAAATTTGACATAACAGTACATTACATATGTCCTGTAGCCCTATCCCTTGGGAACATGCTATTCATCAATCTTACATTCCTATTCTTGTTTGTTAGATTCTTTCCAAAAGAAAAGGAGGTGGAGACGAACGATCATCGTAAGTTTATTAATTAAATTTCCCAAAGCACACACACACACACACACACACACACACACACACACACACACACACACACACACACACACACACACACACACACACACACACACACACACACACACACACACACACACACACACACACACACACACACACACACACACACACACACACACACACACACACACACACACACACACACACACACAGTACTAGTGTTGCCACGATACTGTTATAAGTGTATCACGATAATATTTTTTGTTATCTAGACATGTATCATGATACATCACGATATCAGCATATTGCAAAATAGGTAGAGTTAGGGTTGTCGGAAAGAAATATTAGCTGACACTTGTTCAAGTGCAAATCACATTTCTCAATAAGAGACCTTCGAATGCATGACATCTCTTGTGGCATTCGAATACAAACTGGCAATGGTGACACTAGTTTAGGCTAAGCATTTCTGTGCCTTGTTGCTATGCTTGCACAACTCATTTAATCAATTGATTGATTGATTGACTGTGGGTGTTAAGTGTAGGGACTATGAAACCACAATGCTGTGCTAAAGGTCAGAAGCACCAACCAGCATTGCAGCCTCCTCAGGACAGCCTACTGGAGATAGGTACCTGTATTATGACATGAAGTATGCTTAGTGTATCGTATCGTCTGTAGAAATATCGCGATACACGATATATCGCGATCATAGTGACAACTCTAACACACACACACACACACACACACACGCACACACACACACACACACACACACACACACACATGCACACAGACCTACACACTCACCATGGGTGTGAAAGTGTGTTCTATGGCTGAAAACACCAAATACCTCTTATTCCCATGCCGTGTACAAACATACTTTTCATATAAAGTGGTTGCCAGCGTCGTTCTTCCCCAGTGTCGCTACCACTCCCCCACTGTTACTACCACTCCCCTCACTGTCACTACCACTCCCCCACTGTCACTACCACTCCTCTCACTGTCACTCCCCCACTGTCACTACCACTCCCCCACTGTCACTACCACTCCCCTCACTGTCACTACCACTCCTTCACTGTCACTACCATTCCCCTCATGGTCTCTACCACCCCCCTCCCCCGCTGTTGCCATCTCTCCGCCACTGTTTCCCTCATCATTTGCTCTTCATTTACATCATCTTCAATCATCACACCATGTCACTATGCTTATGCACCCTGTTGGGTGTGCACCCTGTCTTATACACCCTGTCTTATGCACCCTGTCTTATGAACCCTGTCTTATACACCCTGTCTTATGAACCCTGTCTTATGAACCCTGTCTTATACACCCTGTCTTATGCACCCTGTCTTATGCACCCTGTCTTATGCACCCTGTCTTATACACCCTGTCTTATGCACCCTGTCTTATACACCCTGTCTTATGCACCCTGTCTTATGCACCCTGTCTTATACACCCTGTCTTATGCACTCTGTCTTATACACCCTGTCTTATGCACCCTGTCTTATGAACCCTGTCTTATACACCCTGTCTTATGAACCCTGTCTTATGCACCCTGTCTTATGCACCCTGTGTTATGAACCCTGTCTTATGCACCCTGTCTTATGCACCCTGTCTTATACACCCTGTCTTATGCACCCTGTCTTATGCACCCTGTCTTATGCACCCTATTGTGTGTACCTGTTGAAGTCTACTTGCTTGCAGCATACAGTACGTAGATAGTAGAGAGAGGGGTAGTTTGCGGAGAAGGGATCAGACTCATACATTGTCCGAGACATTTAGTGTGTCCTTCATTTCTCTATAGAGCTGCAAAACGAGCCAAGGAGGACTAATGCCATGTTTGCCATGGCCCCATGTGCTTCAAACTTCTGTTTACAAAACACTGAATGCATGTGCTGTGCGTATGCAGTTTGAGTATACACTGATGCTGCTTAATGTCTGCATGCACTTACACTAATGGTATTCATTATACTACATACGTACATAGGAGCAACTGGTGATACATGAACTTAAAACACTGCATGCAAAATTAAGTGTACACACACAATGTCATATGCACACAAGCATGCATGCATTCGTGAGCCCACTCACACATGCATGCACATGCACATCCACACACCATTGACACACACAGACGTGCACACACACGCGCACACACACACATGCACACACACACATAAACACACACATGCACACACACAAACACACACATGCACGCACACATCCACACACACACACACACACACACACACACACACACACACACACACACACACACACACACACCACACACACACACACACACACACACACACACACACACACACACATCCACACACATGTACACACACACACGCGCGCGCATACTATATATAATATCACATAATTTGATTGGTATCAGAATGTATAAATGCAGTTGGTTCAAGAAATGCATGTAATGACTAATAAAGGCTATTGCATTTATTTTAAAATGAGTTGAGACGCTGTACCCAATGAGCCAT
>CAUJGJ010000001.1:1497500-1522500 GCA_963170055.1 Halisarca cf. caerulea
CAGGGCTGGACTGCCCTAGGGATAGAAGTGCATAAGGCTATAGACAGGCAAAGCTAGAGCTAGACAGAGGTGGGTTGGACTGGGTACAGTAGTCTAGACAGTGTGCATATTCCTAAATCCCGCAGCTAAAATATTGACGCAGTATGACTCACAGCGCAGCAGTGATTCTAAACCCTCAATTTGATATTATCCAGGCTAACTTGATAGTGCACCAGCCGATGACTAACACCCTGCTATAAGAGCCTGATATAGAATTACCCAAGTCATGCATGCATATAATATATGGAAACCTTAATGATTAAGGTTTCCAGTGATTGAGGCTAGCTATAGCACTGACAAGTACGATTCTACCTTCAAGCTGCTGAGAGTCACAGCTTTTATCCCATTAAAGCTAGCAAGTATCACCTGTTGGCAACAGGCTTAAGCTCTCATAAGTGACTCTAACCAGCTACTCACACCAACATACACGAGCACACACACACACACACACACACACACACACACACACACACACACACACACACACACACACACACACACACACACACACACACACACACACACACACACACACACACACACACACACACAAACACACATATTACACACACACACACACATCATCCATCCATCCATATGCATCCATGCATTTGCTGCTAGGCTCTAGCTGTGAACACCACAAGGGTTGGGAGATGCAGGCCCTATTGGGCTGTGTCTTCATTATTGGTGGAGGTCTGCATGCATGGCTGGATGGAATCACTGGTGGTTTTTTAAGCCCCTGCTAGTTGAACGTTTGGTGGCAGTACTACATCACACACACACACACACGCACGCATGCACGCACGCACGCACGCACGCACGCACACACACACACACACACACACACACACACACACACACACACACGCACACACACACACCTACATACACACGCATGTGTGTCTATGTGGGTTTAGATGGGCATGTACATAGATAAATATTATAATATGAATACATATATTTTATTATTAATGTAAGTTGTAGTGTAGCATGCAAACTGGTACCATTGTTGGTGTGTACTTCATTAAAGAGCACTTTACGAGTATGAATACTAGCTTGCAAAAAATGGTTGTGAATGACAAAACATGGGGATCTGCAGCATATACCCTGACTCACCCCTCTACTAATATGCAAGTTGAACTCCATACAAGGCAATGATGAAGTGTTTTCTGAGCACCAAGGATATAGTTTGCTGAGAGATAGGGGTAATCTTATGAGAAAATGGCTCCCTCTTGTCCTGCCAGCTGTAGATGTGCAACGACACATTTTGCATTGTCAGATGCACAACAACTGCTGTGTTTTGCTCGACTCTTACGACTGAAAAGTACATCTTCAGCCCTTGCCTTTGATGTCCTGGTGCAACCTTGATTGTATTGGACTGTGAAATTACAATAAAAAAGAAGTTGGATTAAATTAATATTACGTATTATGCATGCAGTGGAACCCTCCTACAACGAAACTCTAGGAAACACTTGTGTTTGATATTCATGTAGGAACATTTCATCTTAAAAGATTCAAATTGAATATCAATTTCCACCCTTGGACTTGAAACATGCATATTTTGTCTTAAGAGAAACTCACAAAGAGATTGACGAGTTGTCTTATATATAAGAGGGTTCCATCATATGCACATGTGCACCTGAATACAAATAAGTACATTGCATATAAACATATATGCAGTAATCAAATTTGTTAATTCACAAAACATTCAAACAGGAATGATCATCATGCATGCATGCAAAACTCAACAATGATTTCTCATTCAGCAATATATGAGCTTGTACTGGCATGCAATCCATCATGTAACGTACCTACCACTATGTAACTCGTGGTGACAGTAATCTTTCAGTAATAAGCTGATAACAGAAGAGAAAAACAGTTATATACCCTTGTGTTGGATTTTGGCAATTATGATGAAAGAGTATTATACATATCAGAAAGTTCAGACAGCACTACAACAGTGCACCTTCGAAAATTCTCTCCATCCACAAAGTTGCAGTTTTAAACCACATGCATGTACATACATAATAACAAGATAATATAAGTTGTGTAAGACTTAGTGTTTTACACATCAAATGTACCATTTAATAATTACATGAAAACAGACTGAGAAACATGTATTTGAAAGGGAAGACAAGTGCATGTAATGTTGGCTCTCTCGATCAATCACATCAGTGTACATCTCACACTCACTATCACTTACTGACATGACATGCACTTGAAAGCAAAACAAAGAAACGATATATAAATGCTTCAGGTGCTATGCATGTCTGCTCTTCAGTAAAAGGTGCATGTACTTAATAAATATTAAAATTAGTCCAGAAGGACCTCATCGCCCAGAGACCATCACATTTGTGTGGGTAACACAGTAAACTTTACATATACTACATGCTGTACAGCTGTCTCACTAAATATAGCTACTTAGCATTATTACATAGAGTCTCTGACACTATATGCACATTTATTATTAACATTATGCGTTTATACTGTGCCTGCATGTAGGAATAGCCTATGGCTCTCCAGTTTAAATTAAAAGTTGATTGAAGACTTTAAGTGCACCTGTTCCTCAGTTGAGTATAGGGTTTATGTACAGTGGCACTGCTTAATTTAATTATTATAGCAATATACTCTCTAACAGCCTGCGGCTGGTTTTGTGGGTCTGTATGTAGCATGTCAATGCAGTGTATGTATGTTATACATGGGGATATGTGTACTATGTATATTTACCTGGAATGTAGCTTGTTTTTTCATCCCATATGTCTAGGGAATCATCAATAACAGTTGCTCCACAAATTTAAAGCTTTCACAGAAACTGTTGGCCGTTGTATCAAAGAACTTCAGCTTGAGAACAACCTTGAATCCTCGACTATAAGTAACCTATTTTTCAGTATGAACAAAACATTTATGAATACTTTCATTATTATGATTGGTGTTTTTTATAAGCAAACTTATGGATTGTAATTATGAGTTTCATTTGCAAATATAATTATTCCTTAATATACATTATGCATGAGCAGACTATGGTAGAACCATCAATACTAATAGGACTGGTAATACGTACATATGCATATAACATTATGACATATGCATACACTATTATGCACGGCCTGCCTACATGCTGACATATGCATATGTACGTGTACACGTACCTAAATTCGTAATAATTATTCATATATATACATATGCATTCATGCCAGTTGCGTGCGGTGGAATATTAATACAAGGCATTACCTTTACTGAATCCGTCTTTTTGCTGGTATATATCTTCTTTATCTATGTGACCAATGGCAATAATTTCATGGGTTTGGTAAGGCATATATATCGTCTCAGATAGAGTAGTTGACTGCAATGGGACCGTTGTCCTGAGCCGAAAAGAACCAAAGTGTGGAAGCAGGCATAGCTAGCAGCTTGTGGTGAGCAACACTCAGTCTGAAGCAATAACTAAATAAAAGGAAAACTTCGGCTGAATACAGTTCAATACCGCCGGCGCCAAAATTTGCACGGATGTAGTTACAGCTAGCTCAGGTATACGTAATGGTTGTTACCATTTTTAACATGTTTTCAGGCACACCTGAGCTAGCCATTATATCGGCTGTTCTTTTGGGCATTGCTTTTTCAAAGAAGCTTCTATTTCATGAGCAAAAGAAAAAAGTCTGCAACACAGACCGGTCGACTGTCGGAATTGCATTACAATATTATGGTGTCATAAGCTTGCAAACCTGACACAGCTACTGCACGTGAGCTGGAAGACGGGGATTTCGAACTGTCTGCAACTTACCTGGATACGGTACTATTGCCACCAGCTGAAGCTAAACGATGTAAGATATCCTACGAATTGGAATCTCAGCCAGGTCAGCGACCTACGCTATAATAGGAAACTGTCATGCATTAAGTTTATATTAGCATAATTTTTTTGATATAAATGCAAATTATTATCATATTGCATATACATGAAATGGAGATGCACAATATAATAACACATAATATTATGCATGTTTGGAAATACACCACATGCTAAATCATCTTTATATAGACAGGTTCCCTAATAGTTCTGACACAAAAGTCTTGAATACCACATTCCTTTGACAATCTGCAAGAGATACCGGAAAATTACAGTTATTGCACTGAAAGCTACCAAAATTATACAATATCTGATATGGAGCCAAAAGGTACACTGTAACCAAGCAGCAAAACAAGACACGTTCGAATTCTATACACATGACCAAAACATATAAACAGGATTTGGAATTAATTATAATGTTGAGCTATTATTTTCATCACAGGCTCAGTGAAGACTGTGTACTTGGACCACTCTCAGGCTGTTGATTCTGTGGATCTGACCTAGACGAAGATTGCTGTTGCCAGTTAAAATTCCTTTATGCAATGATTTCATGACAAAATTATTAAGTTCTAGTTCTTACTATATCTATTCATAACATTTAAGAGCAGTATATTGTGAATAACACCAAGTCGTAATCTATTACATACCCAATCTTTTCATGCTTTACGGTAATTATAATAATGACCCATTGTACTAACCTGTACATTGTAATGCATAACAGACATTGCCACATGTCTGAAGATTCCAGTAGGCCAATGCTGTGAACCAGAGGCATCCAGACTACTGCACAAAGTTGACCATGACTTCATCCAGCAGCTGAAAGCCAGGATGCTGCAAGACCCTATGGCTCCTGGTGTACCTCCTTTGGCTTTGCTGTGCAAGAGCAAAAGTAAAAAAGATGTGGTATGTACTAATTAGCTGTTTAATTTCAATTTTTGGTAAGCCATGCACAGAAAAAAATTAAGCAATCTACACATATATCTACAGAAGAAACAGAACTTTCTGCCCCAGTTGGCCCAGGAGTACAAGTATGAGGTACTAGGGGGCCTACACACACTTAAGGCCAAACAGGAGCTTAGTGAAGAATATCCAGGTACTAAGCATGTCATTACCTGATAAGTACGTTGTGAACAATAAAGTGACACATATATTGGTATTACATTAAGGCACAATTTATACTTAGTACATGTATCTTTAGTATGACTATATTGTGCAACCATAGGTAATTTACTATAGAACAGGTGGTCCACGTTATACCATACAGACCAGTTATCAGATTGCAGCAATTACGTAAATATTCATTCAAACTGTATATAATAATGCCTGTTGTCAAACTAAGTATGCAGATATTACCTTAAGGCTACAAATGTTAGTAGGTACTAACTTTGGCGAAATTAGTGAGGAGCCTAAAATTCGCTAATGCAAGTGCCTGCATACAATTATACCAGTTAATTTTTGTATTGTACAATTTGCATGGATGTACTGCGCACTGTGTGATATCTTTAAGGTAGAGCTTCGAACGACAATGTCACTTTAGAATCACATTCAACTCAATCATTTGATACACACACTCTGAATCCCATGCAACTACGTACACTACACATAAGTACTCAAGTAATTGAAATAAAGGTACAAAGAGAAGGTCATAGACAGAGTACAGACAATTACTAACAGAAGCCTAACATAATCTAATATCAAATAAGCTACAAAGGTTACCACATCTCCCCCCCTTGTCGAGAGTTACAAAGTTCTCAATATGTAGAACATCCAAATCGTTCTGGTGGATGGTGTTCTCGTTGGGGATAGCGACGTTCATGAGACTGGGCCGGCTCAGTGGTCTCGGGTGGATCCGGGGTATCACTAACAGTAGGATACGGATAACTGACATCCGTTGTGGTATCTTGTTGCGGAGTACTCGAAACAGTAGAAGTGTCAGTACAATGTTGTCGTAGTTGAAGTTGATCGATGTGACGCTTTACTATTCTTCCTGGAGCAATCTCAATGTGATAGGTTACTGGTCCAAGTTTCTGAATGACAATGCCAGGAATCCATTTGTTGGATCCAGTGTAATCTCTAACCATCACTGGGGTACCAGGAGCCAACGAACGATGTTTTCCTTGTCTATCATGATGGAATTTTTGTTCGGCTTGTTTAGCTGAGACATGTTCCTTAGTGGAGGGCTTCATCAAGTCAAAGCGTGTCTTCATTTGTCTCTTCAGAAAGAGCTGACTCGGAGATACATTGGTGGTGGCATGTGAAGTAGCACGATACTCAAATAAGAATTCAACTAACAGATGTTGGACAGATTTTGCCTTCTTTTCTCCTGCTCTTAGAGTACGCTTCAATGTCTGCACGAACCGTTCAGCCTGGCCATTTGAGGCAGGGTGGTAAGGAGCACTCAGGATATGCTTAATCCGGTTGGCTTCCAGGAAGTTACGAAACTCTGCTGAAATAAACTGTGGACCGTTGTCCGACACTAGTTGTTCTGGCAATCCGTAACGTGAAAACATCACTCTCAGTGCTTCAACGGTCTTCTCTGCTGTAGTGGAGGACATAATTTCCACTTCTGGCCACTTCGAGTGAGCATCCACAACAATGAAAAACATGTGTCCCAGTAATGGTCCTGCAAAATCAACATGGATGCGCTTCCATGGAGCATCTGGCCAAACCCAGGGGTGAAGCGGAGCTGCTACTGGATTTGACTGGTTGGCTTGGCACGACGAGCAAGACTTTGCCACTTGTTCGATGTCTTTGTCCAGTCCTTTCCACCAGAAATGACTACGAGCTGTGCTTTTCATGCGTGTGGTTCCAGGATGATTCTGGTGAAGTGATTGGAGTACCTTTGCCTGCAAGCTCTTGGGAACAATTACCCTTATTCCCCACATTAGGCAACCACACTCAACAGTAAGCTCCATCTCTTTAGCTTTGTATGGCTGTAACTCTTCAGCAACCTGGCAGGGCCATCCTTCCTGCACGCAGGTGTAGACTTTACTGAGAACCGTGTCACGTCGAGTAGCTTTCTGTATGTCACGGGCAGTCACGGGAAGGGCTTGCACCTGTCCAATGTTGAAGGTAGAGACACCTATGCTATCTTCTCCTGGGAAGGTTGAGGGCAATGGCAGGCGTGATAGGGCATCCGCATTCCCGTGCTCAGCCGTGCACTTGTAGCGTATGCTGTAGGTGTACGCGGAGAGTAGAATTGCCCACCGTTGCAACCGGGCAGCTGCCAAAGAAGGTATGCCACGTTTAGGTCCAAGAATTGCTGTGAGGGGCTTATGGTCGGTGATCAAAGTGAACTGTCGACCATACAAGTAGCGGTGGAATTTCTTCACACCGAAAACCAATGACAGGGCTTCCTTCTCAAGCTGGGCATAATTACGCTCACTGGAGGTGAGTGTACGAGAAGCAAAGGCTATAGGGCGCTCGGATCCATCAGGGAACATGTGAGAAATGACTGCGCCCACACCATAAGCGGAAGCATCTGCTGCTAATGAAATAGGCAGTTTGGGGTTGTAGTGGGTGAGAACACCAGCTGAGGTGATTTGGTCTTTGGCCTCTTTGAAAGAAGCCTCACAGGCAGTTGTCCAGTGCCAAGGCCTATTAGTCTGCAACAAGGCATTCAAAGGGTGGAGGAGAGTGGCTAGGTTTGGGATAAATTTCCCATAATAATTAATAAGACCCAGAAATGACCTCAGCTGTTGCACATTATCAGGGGTTGGTGCATTTGCAATGGCTTCTAATTTGGATGGCACAGGTTTGATACCTTCTGCACTGATGATGTGACCTAAGTACTCAATGCATGGCTGCATAAACTCACATTTGTCAAGCTTGAGTCGAAAACCATGCTTCTCAAGACGGGCAAAGACTTCCCCCAATGTACTCAGATGGCTCTCATCATCAGGACTGCTAACCAAGATGTCATCGATGTAACAGGTTACTCCATCAATTCCTTGAAGGACTGAATCCATCAGCTTCTGAAAAATAGCAGGTGCAGAGGCTACCCCGAATGGCAACCGATTGTAGACATAGAGGCCTTTGTGCGTGTTGATGGTTAAATAGCATTTTGAGGCATCATCGACTGGTAGTTGGAGATAGGCCTGAGATAAATCCAACTTGGAAAATACCTTGCCTCCAGATAGTGTGGAGAAAAGCTCTTCGGGTGTGGGCAGAGGATACTCTTCAACAGAAAGTGCCTGATTAACAGTCACCTTATAATCACCACAAATCCTGAACTTGCCATCCTTCTTTGGTACAGGTACGATTGGGGCAGCCCACTGGCTGTGAGATACGGGCGAAATGATATTTTGCTGCTCTAATCGGTCAAGTTCCTGGCTGATAGCATCTTTGATAGCAAAGGGTACTGGACGAGGCTTAAAAAATCGTGGGTTTGCATCTGGGTTCACCTGAAGAGATGCTGTGAATGGTTGAATAGACCCCAAGTTGCTTGAAAAGAGATTCTGATGTTGATCTTGCAGCTTTTGCAGTGGCTTTATCCTAGCAGTTCGGAGTGCGAAGATACTGTTCCAATCCAACCGAATATACTTTAGCCAATTCCTACCGATAAGACTTGGTCCATTTCCAGAGACTACTACAAGTACAAGCTTCTGCTTTTGCTCACCATACTGCACATGCATGTTGAGGGTGCCTTTGACGGTTAAGCACTCATCTGTGTAGGTTTTTAGGATCAAATTTGAAGGATGAAGGGTCTCTTTGGGGAAATGGGTCAGTCTTGTAGCTTCTGAGATGACGGATAGTGCTGCTCCTGTGTCAACCTCCATGTTGAGGGTTTTCCCATTTAGGGTCAAAGGAACTACAATGGGATCTGCCGACTGTTTCCCGAAGTTATAGATTTTGAATTCACCATCACTGCTGTCAACTTCATCGGATTGCTGTCCGTCGCTAATACGATAGGTCTTCTTGACTTTGCCGTGTATCTGTCCCTTCTTGGGTTTGAACATTTTGGAACGGCAAGCTGGTGCGATGTGGCCTGTCTTACCGCAGGCATGGCACTTTGCATCTTTGAATTTGCAGGTGTCCGCACGGTGATTTGAACGTCCACAACGATAACAATTCTGTGCGGTACAGGATCTCGGCGGTTTAGTTCCAAGTTTCTTAATCGCTGGTTCAGTTGTTTTGAAGGCTTTTGTCTCCTTTTCGGCAGATTCCATCCCCCTGGCGATGTCCAGCGCTTTCGAATAGGTCAATGACGTTTCTGCAAGTAAACGCCGCTGAATGGGCTCATGGCGTAGTCCACAGACAAAACGGTCCCGAAGGGAATCTTCAAGAGTTTCTCCAAATTGACAGTGAATACTGAGGCGTCTCAAGGCAGCGTCAAACTCGGCGATAGATTCACCAGCTGCTTGGTCACGCTTGTGAAAATGGAAACGCTCCGCGATCGTGGAACGCCGTGGTTCAAAATGATTGCGAAGGGCAGCACAAAGATCATCAAATGACTTTTCACCCGGAGCCGTAGGAGAAACCAAGTCGCTGAGGAGGGTGTAGGTTGAGGCTCCAATAGAGCTGAGCAAAATTGGCACTCGTTTGTTGTCGGCGATCCCGTTGGCCTTGAAGTAGAGAGATGCTCTTTCCAAATAGGATTTTATCGAATCGGAGTCAGGTTGAAATTCCTGAAGACGTCCGTACTGGGTGGCCATCCTCGTCGCCAGAAATGTGATATCTTTAAGGTAGAGCTTCGAACGACAATGTCACTTTAGAATCACATTCAACTCAATCATTTGATACACACACTCTGAATCCCATGCAACTACGTACACTACACATAAGTACTCAAGTAATTGAAATAAAGGTACAAAGAGAAGGTCATAGACAGAGTACAGACAATTACTAACAGAAGCCTAACATAATCTAATATCAAATAAGCTACAAAGGTTACCACACACTGCACGGAAGAAAATGACGGCTCCAAACACCCAAAAATGATAACAATTCCTTTAAAATGTTCACCAACAAGATCGATTCTTCTAACCATATCTACAAGCTTATGTTTTGCGATCTCGGTGTTCCATTTTAGCAGCTTTCTATTATAACAGTATAGTACTGTATAGAAAGATTAGAAATGGTGATTTAGAAAGAATTGGAAAAGGATTGAAACCCAGCATTGGTAAAGGTAGCATTTCCAAAATCACCAACTACAGATTTGGTACAAAAATGCTATAATTTGCTAAAATAAATAATGCACACTAAATATTGGACAATGAAAAACTCTAAAATTTGTACCCATGAATTTGTAAGTAAACCTTAAGGTATGTACGTTCATAAAGCATAGGCAGTTGGTCCATATCACAAAATATAACCCCTTTGGTGCTTATATTTACCTATTTTTGATACCAACACCCTGTCCGTGCTTTATAACGTAATTCTATCCTATAGACCATCCGGTATACTCCAATTGCATTGGAAATGTTTACTGCGAGTTAACTGATGAAGAGGCTCTCTGTCTGGCATCCAGACACAATATAAATGGACACTTCAATCACAACATGACCCATCAGGATTACGTAAGTACCTACGTAAACAGGGGGCAATTGAAGACATGACTTTGTATAATTATACGTACTTCAACAAATCATCATGTACTTATGCAGGTGGAAGCATGCAGGTTACGCCTATATGTAATGGCCAACAGAGATCCAATAACTGATGCAACACCAGAAGAAGGCATGCAAAACATGTATTCTTCCATCTGTGAGTACAGCTGTACCAATTATTACGACATGCTGCATTTATATACGTATTACAATTCATTGTACACCATTTCAGGACATCAGCGCTACCAGGCCTGAAAATATTTTCAGTCAGGCCTCCATGGAAAGGGAGGTGTTCAAACGGGCCATCAAATTTATGGCCCTTTACAAAGAGGGTAAATTGAAGGACCAGAAGAAAATAGGCAAAGGTGAGTTTTACATGCGAGAGAATGACTCTTACTATTTCAAATGCAGAACAACTATCCATCATGGTCAGAAACCTCCTGAGTGCAAACAGTACCATCTATATAGAATCACTGCAAAACCTCGATACATCATTTCAGAAAGATCTTCTGGAAAGGTTATGCAGTGGGAGCCTATCTCTACATGAGGTCAAGCAGAATTCCAAAGAGCACAGAGAACTAGTACTCTCAAATACAAAGAAGATCTTTTTGAAGTCAGTATCACATAATAAGCATACATTTTACACATGATGACTGTAATCCACAATCATTGTTGCACTGGTTCAAGTGTGTGTCCAAGAAAACCTGGGAAGAGGCAAGGCAATGCTATCCACACTATGCTGATGAGGAGAGACTAAAGAAATTCTTGGCGTTGCAACTAAAGGGCAAAACAGTTCCTCAGGCTTTCCGGGATTATTGCCAAGCTGCCCTAGATGAAGAAGAGTTGAGTGAGAACCCACTTAGTGATAGAACGATCCGCAGAAATGGGCACAGTGCCCACTTCCTTGAAGGATCCTACAGAACTGTGTCGGTAATGGATCAACAGAGTCAGGTGGGTACCTTCCATGGTGCTCACCTATTCTTGGCACATCTGACAGAGGTTAGATCTAATAAATAAATCTTGAAAGCGTTATACTTTGAGGCCCTATATACAGGTATTACAATCCCATCATTCGAGCTCCATAACCCAGGAGCTAACAAATGTACAGTGAAACCTTGAAAATGGTCTGATCATGCAGGAGGTTGTCAAATTGTGAGGTAACTATTGCATGTACATAACAAAATATGAAATTGCCACAACTAGATAATCGATCAAAACTTCGAGGTCTGCCACCACTTGGCCATGGTAATACAATGCCAATACAATGGTACAGTAACTTGTATAGTCCACATAAAGCACTTCAGTCACAAGTGTGTGGTGGCTCATGCAACAGAGTTTTTGAAGCCCAGGCTGTTAAGGACAGTAATAGTTATTGTGCTATTCCAAAGTGGCATGCAGTGCACCCTTCTGAACCTCGCGATCAATTTCAAAAATTTAGTGAAAATTATCAATTATCAATATTTTATAATATTTCCAGAAAATGTACCTGTTGCACTATGCAAATGTAAACTTAAGTATAGTTACATATAAGGATAAGACGGACAGATAAGACAGCTAGACACACATATTAGTACACACTTTGAATTCAATTTGCTAATTAAAACAAAGCTTCAGTGCTCTGGGCTTGCAATGTAAATATTCTTCCCAATTCTCTCCTCTCACATATGACAACTATACATGCGGAATGAAACTACATTGTCATGTGTATGCATGTGCTAATTCAGATTAGTACTATACAGCACATTGTCAACAGTCGATTAAGCATGCATGCAAAACAGTCTCATTTGACATATTAATCATGAGTAATTTTGTGTAACCTACATATTACTGTATGGTAATCAAAAGTCACATGAGAGTCCAAAAACAGATGATGCTTGCATGTCCAGGTAACCTTTATTACACATGCGGACATAAAACTCTTTTGGAATACCTCCCAACTGCTCTTCAAACATCCGCACACCAAACAAGTTACTTTCAGGTACATACACCAATAGCGTAGCCTCAGGGTTCACAGAAACAATCATTTGAGTGGATTCTTTTAAAAGACTCTGAGCTGTAGACATAGAGTTACTCAGAAAGGGAACTGCCATGTAATCTCCCTTATTGTCCTTCACTACAATGATGCACCCAACTACTTCTAACTGCCTGTTGACTGCCACAAAAGAAATACTTGTGTTTAGATTTATCCAAGAAGCTAGTAAGCGTTTGTAAGATATACCCAATACACCCTTGGTATACTCATTGAGATTGTTTATGTCAGCCTTGCAACCAGGTAGGATACTAACTCCTTCTGGTGGTTTGATTTCTGAAAGAGCTTTAGCAATTTCATTGCTGGTCACCACATAAGCCCTCTCCACAAATTCTCTATGAAACCCACTCTTCTCATAAGTCTCCTCCATACTGGTAACCGAATCCAGTACCAGATTAGGACCCTCTCCGGCATAATCCATAGCACGCTTCCACGTGCAAAGACCGTAACCTTTGCCTCTGTGCTTGGGTTCCACTACGAAATGGCTCACGTAACAATACGCGTCGCCGTATTTGTAGACTGCGATACAGCTTACTTTCTGTCCGTTTAATTCTCCGATGAAGAAGTGCGAAGTCATACCAGCTGAGAAATAGCATTCGGCATCTTTCTCTCTTGTAGGCCACCCCTCTTGTATGCACATGTTCATCACCCATCGTAAGTCGTTCAGAGAAGAAGCTTGTCTGACAATAAACCACTCCTGGCCAGCCATTATTACGAGCGTAAGCGAGTTTTCTATTTCCGTCGCCTTAGCGGAGTGGGTTTGAGCTACCCACGCATTTGATTAATTTTCGGGCGACATTTGTTCGATTTTGTCCCATTTTAGGTCACTTTGGACGCGAATTACTCGGAAGGTGCTCGTCGAAATTCGCAGTAGCTAAAACTGGCAAAGAGGGACGTTTGTGCTCTTCGAGGCTAGGCAAGAGATTCGTTCGTTAGTCTTACTAAAACTTCGCTATTCAGAGAAATAAAAAAGTAACTTTCTGCCTCCTGGTGCCGAATAGCGCTATTGTAGAACAGCGATCAACGCATTCAAGCACAGAACTAGGCCATATCTCGGGACGACTTTTTTGTTTGTTGAAATTAGTCTTTGCTTTTGGCAGGGTTTTGACTGTTTTGTTTGGGGGCTGCGAATTGGTCAGCCATCTCGGGCGACATGTTCTGCCACATGACGGTCATGTGTACGTGACGTCGTCGATGACCACGCACTGTCTCGCGAGTACTGCGCTTTGCGTACATCTAGTATATATCCATATGTGAACAAAATGGCTACCACCACGTGGCGAATAGTCTCGCGTGGCCAGACCTTTTTTCTCCTCCTCCCCCCGAAGGGGGGAGGAGAACGGTCTGGGGACAAACAGCCATTGTCCTGGTGTAGAGGTACAGCGGAAGTCAGTACCCGTCTTGATAATTAATGAAGCCTTATATGGGAGCTACTAACATTCCTACACATTCGCGGAAGCCACAGAGTGCAGAACTCGCTGCGATCATAGCGAACCATATAGTTCAACTTTGGAGGTGTTCAGGAAGGAAAAGAGAGAATGGCATTGGCGTCGGAGATAAGCACGAAGTCTGAGATTATCCATGCAACTGCAAGTCGTTTAGGTATGTCAGTCGGTGACCTTATCCATCTTTGTTTGTAAGCAGTCAACGCACCGTGCATGAACGTATTCTAAACTGCGTTGAATTCCTCAAGTAGGTATACTTACAGAATTCGGTACCCTGCTCCTTTACCCTCCACTTGTTCCACGTACATGTTTCGCTACTTTTCTTATTACGGTCATTGCCGTAACGGTACTGCATCATGATGACTACTATATTCGACTTCCTATTGTACCCTGGAGAGATATCCTCACCCGAGCGTCTACTATCGCCATCAACTCATCCCAAACAATCTTCTTAGCTAGGAAACAAGTCTTCTTGCCATCAAATAGGCCTCTTGCATACTAACAATCCTGTAATCATTACATGTACTTACACTATATCATAATCTTTTAACTTGTTCACTACATTGCCAGTTTTATTCTGTTTTCCACATGTCCACTTCCACACAGATATTCTGCCAGGACAAAATAGTCTGAACTCATTGTTCATTTTATTTTTTAACCCTGTGTTCGGGATTTCACCTTTATGTTGACTGTGTGTGTTGTGTTGAATTTAAGACATTTCTCCCCCCCTAATGCAGGGATAGTTCTGAAGCAGCAGCAGAAGGAAGCGATAGAAGCATTTTTGGAAGGGAAAGATGTCTTTGTCGCACTTCCAACAGGATTTGGCAAGTCCTTTATTTTTTGTTTGCTTCCAGCGTTGTTTGATGTGGTACGCAGCAATTCGGTCCCTACATCAATTGCGATAGTGGTTAGTCCACTGGTTGCATTAATGAAGGAGATGAAGAGTAGGTTCTTACCAAGAGGCATTAATGCAGAGTTTTTGGGGGAGCTTCAGGATGATTCCAATGCCATTGACAGGATAATTGAAGGGAAACATCATCTGATCTTCATGAGCCCAGAAACATTGCTCGAAAACTCACGTGTGAGGGGAATGCTGCAACGAAAGGTGTACATGGACAACCTTGTTGCAGTGGTGGTAGATGAAGCTCATTGTATACACAAATGGTACTGTAAACTGTACTTTTGTTTTCTGTACATGCATTGATGCAAATCATTATATCTATACGCAGGGGTAGCAATTTTCGGACAGCATTTGCAAGACTGGGTGAAGTAAGAAGCCTCATTCCAAGCCATGTGAATATAATGGCTCTCACAGCAACCATCACGGCAAACACTTTTGGTGTTATTGTGAACGCCCTGGGAATGCTCCATCCACACAGGGTTATCATGTCCCCTGTTAGGAGAAACTTGATGTTCGCAGTGGTACCTAACCAGACACTTGTGCTACTAGCCAAGAGGTTGAGGAAGCAGCTCGAGGCAATGACGATGAACTTTCCGAAAACTGTTGTGTTCTGCAGAAGGTAAACTTAGAATGTATGCCATGCATGCATGTGTCTCTTGACTGACATAATTGATTTTGTGATGCTGTAGTGGAGAAGATTGTGGGAAGTTGTTCAAGGTGCTTCGAATCCTGCTTGGAAAACAATTTACTGTTCCTTGCAATTCCCCAGCTGTTCCAGGAAACAGGTAATATATGTGTCTTCTATATAGTCTGGCCAGTTATGACCGTCCCATGTACATGCTATCAGACGATTGTAGCAGGCCAGACTAAGTAATATGTCTTCATGAAAATTTTCATTATTAATATTATAGTGACCTACACTTCAAAATAATAAAGTGTATGATGTGCATGTACATACGTATATCTCTTGCATGTACATGTATAGGGTTGTTGAAGTTTATGCGGCCCCACTATCAAAGGACCTCAAAGAGAGTGTGCTACAAGAGTTTTCTCGGTCCAACTCCGTCCTCAGAGTCATCATTGCCACGGTGGCCTTTGGAATGGGTTTAGACATCCCGGACATTAGACAGATAGTTTTATTTGGAGCACCTTCTTCTCCGGAGGATTTGGTACAGCAGTGTGGAAGAAGTGGACGGAATGGAGAATTTTCCAAGGCAATCATCCTCCCTACGAAGTTACTGCCAGGAACTTCTGCTACAGTTAAAGAATTTTGCAGTGCTAGGGAATGCCGCCAGAAAGTACTATTTAGAGACTTTTTGAATGCTGACAGTATTTGTATGGAGCGCATGTGCATGTGTTGTGACATTTGTTTACCTCTAATAGCCCTAACTCTTTTGTTCAGTGGGACCAAGCTACAAAGTAGTTCACACAGAGTGGGAGCATAGGCCTTGATGTCCTCAAACAATTCTGACCAGGTAAAATGCATCAGGGCCCACTTGCGTCTGGCTGTGAAGAGGCTCAAGCTGTCCTTCCTCCTTATACACCGAGTCTCCCGTTTTAGGACACCAACCATTGCTTTCACAATGCTTTCCCGGGCGGGCGACCTCAATAGTGCTTTACCTGCGCTGGTGTACCTCTTAGCTAGGGCCATAACTGCAGTCTTCAAAGTTGTGTTCTTAATCTTGTACTTACGACAAGACCGTCCACAATAGAGCACAATAACCTATAGCATAATGCACAATATATATGTAGCATCTTGGGATGCATGCATAAATGCACGAACATGACAATAATTGTGCATATAGCATGCTGCAGTACCTGACTTTGGGATGTCGGATTCTGTGTCTGTTGAAAAATAATGTATCATATTAGATATATTGCATCTTAGGGTCATGCATGCATGAACTAATGCATGCATGTATGCATATACATATTACAATAATTAGTGTGCATAGCATGCTATAGCTGTAGTACCTGTGTTATGGATGTCAGATTGTGTGTCTGAACTACTCTAGGACGCTTGGCATGTGGCAATATGTCAGTATCATCGGTGTCACCATCAGAGGCATTGACTTCCCTCTGCTGTACCAATTGGCCAAGGGTTGTTGCTCCTAGTAGCTCCTGTGTTTTCATCAGCCCATCCCTAAATTTCCACCACTGATTTAGGAGATTTCCACATATGCTGCATACATAGTATGGTGGAGATGCCTTCACCAAACTGCAAAACTCAGCTGTACTCAAATCCATGCTATTAGCCTGTAAATATGTATTGATGGCTTCTACATATCCCTTGGCCTCCTTGCTATCACCACTTAGCTGTCTTCTCTTCTGTTTCTTGGGTACATCAGTGTTACAAAGGCAACAAACTGGAATATCCATACTGTACCTTGAACAATTGACTGAACAACTACATAACTAGATAACTACAGACTGAGAAACCTAGCTTAACTGACAGATATTATGCAAACTCTATACAAATTCAACGCAGTATGTGCAATGATTTGTGCATTGTTGCATTTACAACTACATCAGGGGCCCACGGCAGGGGCCTGGTGTTCTGTCTGACCATGGGTCTGACTGATGATCAACGCTTGTGCTGTATTATTGTTCACAATCCTGCCTACAATGTGTGGCTGCCACAGTCCAGACCACTGGAATGCATTACACACCTTTTATGGAATAATTAATTAAGAACAGTTGCTCACTTCCGCACCTACTGTACACCAAAATCAGCTGCGTTTGTCCCCAGACCGTTTTTCCCGAGCGTAGGAGGGATAGGTCTGGCCACGCGAGACTAGTGGCGAATGAGTGAAATGAACAAGAAATAGGATGACGAAGATAGCCACGATCAATGAAGATTAAGATAAGAACGGTGACTAGGAGCTGAGGCAACATTTTTTTCCAATTAGAAACGCGGAGGATGATGGCAGCGATTTGGAGACCCCAACGCGAATTTAGCACTGCTGCCACCATATTGATTCAACGGTCTGTTGCCGAAATGTTGCTTCTTTGAGCTCCGGCCTTGCCTGGGAAGAACCCAGCGTCCTAGACCAACAGTCACATAACCCGCTATCAGCCTTGCCAGGGCCTGGAACACCCCAGTACAGCCCCAGAGCTGCCAGAGGGCCTATTACCCCTGAGTCCGAGGCATCCAGCTAAGAGAAACTTAAGTAGTGTAGTTGTAGGTCATAAGTAGAAACTCTTAGCAGGATTTTTGTATCTTATTGTTACTTTGATTAGTAATAATGAGTGTCTCCCCCTACATATATATATATATATATATATATATATATATATATATATATATTAATGTGCCACGTACACTGAGGCACTAGGGAACGCAACCCTATGAAGCACAGCAAACAACAAATTGTGCAATACAAAACTTCAAGAAAGTTAAAACATATTATGTTGTGTCAATAGCTATGTAAATCTAGTCTCATAAGCATTCCTAATCATCTTTGTGATGGTAGGGTTCCTACAAGCCATGTGCAACTGGACCCCCAACTTGTTCTCGTCAGTTAATTCATTGAAGTTGTTTACGTGCATCTGTAATAGGTTAAAAACAGGTTGTCTCCAGTGATTCATAGCACTACATCTAATCAGCCACTGTTCTGCATCCTCGATCTCCGACGAAGAACATGGTTGGCAAATTCTCTCCTCCCTCGGTTGACCTCTCCATCGCCCGGTCTCAATTCTCAGGCCAATTGTTCCTCCTCGAATCATAGTCAGCACTCTTCTAGATCTTCTATTTGCAATACATCGACATGTCCATTCTTGCCCATTTCTCATCAGACGTGGCAGTATGCTCAATTTCGGTTTTTGCGAAGCATCACGATACCAGCAATCAGAAACCACCCTCCTAGCAGAGCTGACAAAATGTCCTTAACTTCTGCATCATACATTCTTGTAACATCTTCCATAGTGACATCCACCCACCCCACCTCCTGTAGACACTCCCTCAGACATACCAACCATGAGCCAGATGCATTACCATGCAATTGCTTCTATTGCAGCCATCTTCAGCTGTAGTTTACTTGTTGTGACATTACTCTTCGCCAGAACTAAATGCATCAAATGTTGGCTAACCAGTTGACAGGGAGTATCCCCATTTCGAAGTGTAGAGAAGATCTGGGATGACATTTTCCAACACCTAGATAAATACGATATGCTCGAAGTTGCACCTGTTCGATAGGTTCCAGATTCTGAGTACAGCCCCAAACCTCTGAACCGTACAGAATAACTGACTCGATTAAGGCCTCCATCAATTTCAGGAAATTAAGTTCCACCTTTGATGTCGACAATGGATGACCTACAATAGGCCAGCCATTCGCCTAGTGCTCGCTTTCTAGCTTCCGCCCTAGATTTAATCATTTGCCTCATTTCAAGAAACTCATCAAGAACACATCCCAGGTACTTGTAAGAGGAGACCACTTTGACTTCTTCACTCCCAATCATGAAAGTCGATTTGGTCTTCTTCATTCCTCTCTTCCACATATGCAGAATTGCACATTTGTCAACATTCATCTCAATGGAATTATCTTCACACCAGCTGTTCAATTCATCCAAAGTAGCCTTGAGACCTTCATCATTGCCTGCCACTAAAGCCAAGTCATCTGCAAACATCAATCCTGGAACTATAGCCCCAACACAACAAATACCAACCCCTTTACCATGCACCAGATCATTCACAAACTGGGAGAATAATAAGGAAGACAACACACAACCTTGTCTGACTCCTGCAGCTACTGCAAAAGGTTCTAAATCACTTAAAACATTATCAATCTTGACCTGGCAGGAGTTTCCTTCATACATTTGTTGTACAAAGCCCAACCACCTGCTTCCCCTCAGACCCAACATTTCTAAACGACTCCACAGCTTACTTCTATCCACACTATCGAAAGCTTCCTTAAAGTCAATAAAGGCAGACAGCATACCTGTCTTCTTTTTACTGATGTAGGTCTGACCAGGCAGAGTCAGTGACATCACTTCGTCTATACAACTGCCACCCCTCCTGAAACCACCCGACTCTTCTACAATCCGGCCGCTGTCTTCAGCAATCTGTGAAAGACGTCTATTCAGGATTAGGCACAACATTTTGCTCACCACCGATAGTAAGGAAATCCCACGAAAGTCATTAAGACTAGCCACTCCTCTATACCTGCGTTTTGGTATGGGGACAATGATAGATCTACGCCATGTCTCAGGGACAATTTGTCCTTTCCAACAGCAGTTGAACAAATCTACCCACAAATCTACTTGATGATGACACTTCATCATTTCAGGAGTGACTCTGTCAACCCCAGGAGCTGATCTTCCCTTCAACCTATATACTGCCCACATGCAGCACTTCTTCTCTGGTAATATCCTGATCTATATATAGAGTTGTTGTTCTTGTTGATGTTCCTTGTAATATATATATATATATATATATATATATATTTTTTTTTTTTTTTTTTTTTTTTAAATATATATATATAATTAATCATGAGATACACATGGCCAAAAAAAAAACAGACACAAAGAAAGAAGACAAAAAGAACATAATATTATAGAGACAACAACAACAACAAAAAAAAATCACATGCAACATTGAATAATGGAGAGGCAATTGAAATTCTGGATACATACACTGATTCTTTGGCTGATCTTGAGATATTCTAGGGGATCCTTTGTGATTGATCGGATCCTGGAAGCCAATTGGTGCAGGAATGACAAGGAATGATCACTGAAAACCCCACTTGATTCAAAAGCTAAAGGGACAAAGTGATGAGATCGGGCAACATTTCTGTATAGATCAATCTTTCGCCTGGCAGCCATGTCAGCCACTTGACCAACGCCCGCAGAGGACAGGTGGAGGTAGGAAACAGCAAAGGTGTCCCAGACCGTAACATCCCAAGCGAGAGGTTGTCCTCTAAGCCAAGGGGTTATGGTTGCCCCATCTGGACGCTTGTTGTCCGTGCGTGATAAACCCACTGGTTCAAGGATAGATGGAACCTTTGCAGCAGTCAAAGACTGCTGTATGATGGAGTTCAAGGCTTCATGCCTAGGAATGCGACCTGGGGATCTGCGGCAGCTAAGACCATGGGTTCCAAGCTTGTCAATTTGAGATCCACATAGGTTGCAGCTGTGGGGAGTGCAAATTGGTGCTCCAAGATATATATATATATATATAATATAATCTATAGTGTATATATGTATGGATAATATATGTGCATTATACCAACCAGGTTCCACCAGAATATGCATATAAATATTATTATACAGAAGTACAATTCTGTTAGAAGTAGAATAATATATATATATATATATATATATATATATATTATTGCCATCTCACTTCCCTTCAGTCACCGTAAGATCTCGTTGTTGAATATTTTTTGGAGTCACTTTAAAGCTCACTTCAATCCAGATCATCCTTGTACATTCCATCTTGTTTGCCCTTGTTCCAATTGTCATTTGTCATATCCGTAAATTTATGATTTCTCATTCATGTATTTGTGTTTCACCAGTGTTATGATATTGTTTATACCTCAACGCAATTTCTGGCCACATCACATGTTGATGTATGCATGAACCATCAATCACACTTGTATGTATCATCTGATTATCTCACTGTCACCACTTCCTCACCCAACACTATTTGTGATTGAAAAGCTTTAATTGAATTGAATTGAATGGAATTGAATAACACACACACACACACACACACACACACACACACACACACACACACACACACACACACACACACACACACACACACACACACACACACACACACACACACACACACACACACACACACACACACACATATATACATATACAGTATATATATACGTATTGTCCGCCCATACATGTAGGTCAGCTAATACACATATTATGCATACACACATGTGACATGCCCGCCTAGCCATCTAACTTGTACATCTTTTTCTGCAGGATTTTCCACCACAATGGTGACATGAGTGGGAGACATTAGCAAGTATATGTGCCAGCCACCTTTCACGGTTCTGTTGTTGGTTGCACCATCAATAGTGTTGGCATATTCGTGCTTGTCTGCTGTACAGTGGATGATGTTGGTGTTAGCATGTAATGGAGTTGACTTCCTGATGTCAGGTCAAGTGTCTGGATCTGTTCATTAACTGCTGACGACGATGAGCTAGCATTTGAAGGTTTTAGAATAACCTGCATGGATGGTTTATATATAACAAGTATTACTGTGAAATATTGTCCAGAGTGTTTATCCGACACAATATGCTTATAATACAAAATTCCAACATACAATCAACCACAAAAGATGGCTGCTTGAGGGAAAGGCAAATGAGTTTCTTTGAAAAAGGTAAAACTTTGCCGGCGTCTATACATAAACACACTAGCAAGGCTATGATTACACGTACTGAACTTGTGTGTGTGTGTGCATGTGTGTATATATGCATATGTGTGTGTGTGTGTGTGTGTGTGTGTGTGTGTGTGTGTGTGCATGTGTGTGTGTATGTGTGTGTTGGTGTGGATAGGTGGGTGCATGCATGCATATACGTGTGTGCATTCATGCCTGCAAGCGTGTGTGTCTGTGTGTCTATGTGGGTTTAGATGGGCATGTACATAGATAAATATTATATGTACATATATTATCAATGTAAGTTGTAGTGTAAAGCATGCAAACCGGTACCATTGTTGGTGTGTACTTCATTAAAGAGCACTTTACGAGTATGCAACACTAGCTTGCAAAAAATGGTTGTGAATGACAAAACATGGGGATCTGGAGCATATACTCTGACTCACCACTCTACTAATATGCAAGTTGCCCCCCATATTTGTGTTTCCATACAAGGCAATTTTGAAGTGCTTTCTGAGCACCAAGGATCTAGTTAGCTGAGAGACAGCGGAAATTTTATGAGAAAATGGCTCCCTCTCGTCCTGCCAGCTGTAGATGTGCAGCGACACATTTTGCATTGTCAGATGCACAACAACTTCTGTGTTTTGCTCGACTCTTACGGCTGAAAAGCACATCTTCAGCCCTTGCCTGCAATGTCCTGGTTCAACCTTGATTGTACCATAAATTGGTCTGTTAAATGTTGAATTACAATAAAAAGGAAGTCAAATTAAATTAATATTACATATATTATGCATGCATATACAGTGGAACCCTCCTACAACGAAACTCTAGGAAACACTCATAATTTAATATTCACTTAAGAAAATTTCATTTTATATAAAAGATTTGATCATATCAATTTCCATCCTTGGACTTGAAGCATATTTTGTCTTAAGAGAAATTCCCAAAGAGATCAAGTTGTCTTATAAGAGGGTTCCATCATATGTACATGTGCACCTGAATACAAATAAGTGCATTGCATACACACATATGCAGTAATCAAATTCATTAATAATTATTCACAAAACGTTCAAGCAGGAATGATCCTCATGCATACATGCAAAACTAAACAATGTTTCTCATTCAGCAATATATGAGCTTGTACTGCATGGTATGCAATCCATCATGCAACGTACCTACCACTATGCAACTCATGGTGACAGTAATCTTTCAGTAATAAGCTGCCAACAGAAGTGAAAAAACAGTTATATTATACCCTTGTATTGGATTTTGGCAATTATAATGAAAGAGAATATATCAAAAAGTTCAGACAGTACTACAACAGTGCACTTTCTCCCCATCTATATGCTCAATGTTGCAATTTCAAACCACATGTACTGTATAATAAGATAACATAAGTTGTGTAAGTGTTTTACACATCGAATCTGCATGTGTGGTTTACCAGTACATGAAAACAGACGAAGCATGTCTTTGAATGGGAAGACACCAAGTGCATGTAATGTTGGCTCTCTCGATCAGTCACACCAGTGTGCATCTCACTCTCACAATCACTTACTTACGCGACATGCACTTGAAAACACTGCAAAACAAAGAAACGATAAAAGCTTCAGGTGCTATGCATGTCTGCTCTTCATTTTTAAAAGGTGTATTTATAGCTATGGAACATGTAGAGTCCTGTATCCTTGCCACCAACCCCAGTAATCCCAAATAGTAGAAATGGTATGTAGACACCATCTCTGCATGGTATATAAGAACCAACGTACCTATCCATATAGAATAAATGCATGGTGAAAATTCGATCATCCTCGAAAAAAAGTCTAATCCCCAGCTAGCCTTTGTAGATGTCCTTACACTATATGCAGCCAAGATGGATCTCATTATATATCATCACAGGAAGCCACATATACAGACAAGCATTGTATATATTTTGATTATTTCTCCCATCATTCGAGCTCCATATATATCATCACAGGAAGCCACATATACAGACAAGCATTGTATATATTTTGATTATTTCTCCCATCATTCGAGCTCCATATATATCATCACAGGAAGCCACATATACAGACAAGCATTGTATATATTTTGATTATTTCTCCCATCATTCGAGCTCCATAGCGCAGGAGCTATCAAATGTACAGTGAAACCTATGAGGTTCTACATCTGACACACATGCATTGGGGCTTAAAAATGGTCAGATGAGGAGGTTGTCAAATTGTGAGGTAACGATTATTAACCTTTATCTGCCGCGTTTTTCTGTTACCGCTAGAATATACTATAATATTATGGTGACAACACGTACTTCATAATTATAGAAAGAATGTCAGATTACACAGGTTTAACTGTACTGCAAACACAGGACAAGCAACTATTTGGGACCACGTGCAGAGATCGATCATAGCTGCAAACAACCATGCACAGGTACTCAACACTGTCTATTAGAACCATGTACCATTCATGGAGAAAGACACACATGCATGCACTAAACAGAGAGATATGTGAAGGCTACTTTTAGTATTATAGAGAACTTTTAATTAGCATAGTGCTACTGCAACAGTATAAATGAAGGCAGCACAGTCAGTTGCCAAAACATCTGATGTTCAAAAGAATTGAGCTAGTGAATTCCAAAAATGAGCCTTCTTCTCAAGACTTATATAATATGTAGCCCTTTATGGATCTACAAATCTCGGATCACAGAAATGTGCTGGTATACTGGGGTATACTCACCCACCCCACCCCACTCCCATTTCCTCCACCTATATGTTATAGCATGAAAGCACACATGCAATAGACATCATCTCAATAATAACAAAGTTCACAAAGCAGTCAAAGTGATTTCAGCTCAATGTAATCGA
>CAUJGJ010000001.1:1527500-1542500 GCA_963170055.1 Halisarca cf. caerulea
TGTGTGTGTGTGTGTGTGTGTGTGTGTGTGTGTGTGTGTGTGTGTGTGTGTGTGTGTGTGTGTGTGTGTGTGTGTGTGTGTGTGTGTGTGTGTGTGTGTGTGTGTGTGTGTGCATGTGTGTGTGTGTGTGTGTGTGTATGTGTGTGTGTGTGTGTGTGTGTGCGTGTTTGTGTACTTGGTAGGCATCGTACGTATAAGAGGTCGCATGCTAAATGCATGACATGCATTTTCCATGCATGGATTGCAAAATCTATTGCCTATATACATGCACACTGGTGGCTAAATGATTGCATGCATGTATCATACAATAATTATCAATGGAGATCATGCAGAAATAATGACAGCTACATGCAATTAATGCCACACAGCTGCGCAGGTAATGTACATTTCATTGTCAGTCATATGTCTTGCATGTCTTTTACCCGCTTGCATGCATGGCCGGGCTGTTATGTGTCTTGCTTGTCTGGTCCCTCATGTATGCAGCCTATTCACAGCTATAGGGCTGGAGGGGTATCTTATAACGCATGATCAATGAATGGATGAATGAATAATGCATGAAAAACCATGCATACATGCAATGTGTGCAAACATGCAGTGCAAGTATCTATACACTGTACATCATGTTGCTCAAGTATTCAAGTATGGAATACCCATGCATGCATGCTTGCATGCATGCAGTGCAAGGGAGCTGCAAAGGCTGGTGTGAGCACACAAGGAGACTTAGCGGATAACACTTGTATTTCACAATTTACAAAACATTGGAAACTTATAGAGAATATTTACACAGAAGAGAAAGTGCAAACATAATATTATGCGCATATGTAGTGTTGTTAATGGTACTAGTCTGTTTCTTTCTGTTGTGTTCGCGGTCCACTGTCTTGCCTCCTTGCTGTGAACGGCACACCCTTTCTGTGTGGTGGATTGCTGGATGACTGGTGGAGGTCAGCTTTTGGCTCTTTACTCCGCTCACTGCCCTTGGGGTCTGTGGGTGTGACAACTCCTCCTCCTACTCTACTACTATGCCCACTGTGTGTGAGCTCTGAGTCTTGCTTGGACTGCAACGCTTTGTGCTGGTGAGGCTTCAGATCACGTGAACGTTTCGACTGCTGAGTACCTTCAGAAGATGACATTGTAGTCTTCACACTGGTATCCCTTCCAACACCAGCAGAGTGCAAAGCATTGCGAAACACTTGGCTCCTCTGAACCTCTCTCTTTACACTCACTGGTTGTGATATGGATACATCATGCTCACCCCTTGGCTGAGTTCTACCACCTGGCCCACTGCTGCTTCTCTCAATGTCTCCCGAAAGGGGTACATTCTTCCTGGCTGGGTTCACTTCTCTCTGGTAGCTATAACCCTTCTGTTGCTGGTAGCTAGGGTGATAATTCTGGTGTTGGTGCCTCTGGTATTGGCGCCGGTCTCCCTGGTGTTGGTGCCCCTGGTGTTGGTGTCCCTGGTGTTGGTGTCCCTGGTGTTGGTCTCCCTGGTGTTGGTGCCCCTGGTGTTGGTGTCCCTGGTGTTGGTGCCCCTGGTGTTGGTGCCCCTGGTGTTGGTGTTCCTGGTGTTGGTGTCCCTGGTTTTGGTGCCCCTGGCGTTGGCGCCCCTGGTGTTGGTGTCCCTGGTGTTGGTATCCCTGGTGTTGGTGCTCCTGGTGTTGGTACCCCTGGTGTTGGTGCCCCTGGTGTTGGTACCCCTGGGGTTGGTGCCCCTGGTTCCGCTGGTGGTGTTGGCTGTGGTATTGAGGCTGAGATTGATGTACCTTAGCTTGGGGGAGCTGATGTTGTTGTTTCTGATCTTGGTCAGACTGAGGGTGTTCCTGTTGGCGATTCTTTCTATGCTCTTGGTATTGCTGCTGTTTGTGCTGTTGATGTTGAAGTTCCTGTTGGTGATTTTGTTTGTGCTGGTGCTGCTGCTCTTTGTGCTCCTGGTGCTGGAGCTGTTTGTTCTGCTGGTGCTGTTTATGCTGATGCTGTTTGTGCTGCTGGTGCTGGTACTGGTGTTGCTGATGCTGTTTATGCTGTTGATGCTGGTGCAATTGTCGCTTGTCTTGCTTAAGTTGACTGTCGTTCTTCATTTCCCTACCAGAAGAAGTCCCACTGGTTGTCCTTGCAGGAAGCTGTTGTCCTGACTTTGTCTGTTTAGGAGCACTTGTACATGACTTCATGGTCTGCTCTGATCGCTCAGGCTGACTCTGTGCACTTTGAGTGTCTTTGGAGCTTTTCATGGCTTGCTTGACATTCTCCTTATTCTCAGAGGACTTAGAGGTGTGGTCCTTCTCTCCAGAGGAGACCTTTGTGCTAATCTTCTTTGGAGCCTTCTTCAAGGACGCAAAGGGAATGAATGGTGGAGGTCCTACACCTGCTTCAGCAGCTGTCACTTTCTTATCCATACTCGAAGCCTTCATGTGAGCAACATACAAAATTAAGTCAACAACAGCTTCATAGAAACACTGGTGTAATTACACTATGTACATAAAGAGATTACTACACCTACACTGCCCTCCAAAAGAAAGTTAACAGTGACATCATGATAGAAAATGGCGGCGATAATGAGCACAATAAAGAGGACTGATTTATCGTCACCATATAAAATATGGGTGAATAACTATTACTATCTGTGCCTGAAATGTTAAGGAATATTGGGCAATTGTCACAAATGACTTTTCTCCTCCTTAACAATTAATATAGTTGAATAAGTTCAGACGTGCTGTCGATAAGATCGTCGTGAATTGTGCATGTATATCGATCCTCACAATAAAACAAAACGCTGCCACAGTTTGTCAAACGTTCTAGGACAATCATCTTGAATCAAACGTGCCAAAACATCTCACACATACTCCACAGGATTAAGATTAGCAAATTTGCGGTCCTCTTATAACTGATTCAATTTATCGCTCTCACCGATGATGTTTTCATGCTGAAGTTTAGCATAGTGGAGTAAGAAAAACGATAGGTAACGTTATTTTGGTGTGAGATTTGATCGTTTTGGTAAGTATAAGCAAATAATTGGTTCTCTAAAAAGCTCAGATGAAACATTATGGTTCAGTGTCGACTGCACCCCGCTTTTGTCCCCCTTATCATGTACTAAAAAACTGTCCCAGAACCAAACAGAGCGCCCTACGCCTATAATATGGGCTTTTGAGAATGCAGGAAGCCTTAGCGTAGCGTTGTTGTTGCAAAGTATCTAGCTACCTGTGCAAATTCACGAAGATAGTATCCGCATTTGTGCAACATGTTCGCATTGGAGCACTTTCGTCTCTGACGATTTTGGCTTTTCAGAACAGCACAAGCCGGCTCTTTAGCAACGGAAATGAAAGAAATGCTATCGAAGACAGTATACATTAGTATATCTTTTGAAATTTAGATTCTCAAATACCATTTTGAGTAGCTTTTCAAGCAGACATCGTCGCCGCCATTTTTCACATGATGTCACTGTTAACTTTCTTTTGGAAGATATGTAATACTTTGGGAAAATGCATGTACATACATATGTAAGATGGTGAAGCCTGTCTTAAAGGCCACTGTATAGAAAGACCACCTCTCTACAGTGACCACTGTTGGCTGACCTATGGGTCACTTCAGTGATACAAGACCATGTCTGTACAAGGTCCACGTGTCTACAAAAACCACAATCATTTGGTCCCTTGAATGGCTATCATGGAAAGCTTTTACTTTGTGCAGTTCAGTGGAACCTTTGCAATTTGACACCTCTATAATCTGACCATCTCTCTAATCTGACCATCTTATGAGGTACAGTCACCATATTAAAGTATGGTAAAAGTGATTCCATAATCCAACAACCTCCTAATCTAACACAGTCTGTTTTGCTGCCCACAGGTGTCAGATTTTACAGAGGCTCCACTGTACCAAGTACATACGTACGTACATGCATACACGCATAATGTACGTACATTTGTATACACAGTGTTCCAGCCAGAATCAGTGGGTTTGAGCAAACATACTCAGCACATACAGAGATGTGTACAGAATCAATCACAAGTAAAAGATGCAAAGACGAGCAGGTATGTATACATGTATGTTATGCTAGTGTCAAAAGGCAGCAAGTGAAAAAAAATGAGCAATGTGAATGCTTTGCTGTGAAAGTTGTTGATCACCTACTGCACAAGAAACGGCACTCGATACCAATCTTAAGAGGAATACCAAATCCTACAAAAAGTAAGGAGATTTGGTTGGAATATAAGCACAAGAGGCTTCGATTATGGACTCCAAGTTTTAGCTGGTCTTTTGGGAATTTACTTAAAATTCCGTGGGCAACATCCACAAATCTTAAAGGTATTATTATGAATGATGATTCTGCTATGATATCACTGAAAATCCCCTAGGGAATTATTAAGCATCCCCTGGGGAATGATATAGAAATACCTAGGGAATCACCCACGCGCTATATACAGTATACGGTACTTACTTTTGACTTTTTGTTCATGCTTTCCACTTCTCCTCCCAGAACAGTCACCATCCCTGCACACCAGATGAACACAGTATCACACACACACATACGTAAATGTACATGATATGTACAAATGTGTAAATACACATGCCAAATAAAATACGGATGTAAACATATACATGGACTTATGTATGTACGCATGTACAAAAATTGCCACAGTACACTAGCTATCATATGGTACGTATAATATATACCATGGGATGGGTTTTAACTGCTACATTGAAATAAATGCTGAATGCTAGCTAATTGCAGGAGCACAAATATTAAAAATGCATCCTAACGAATTATAGCCTGGCCTGTATGTAGTTGTGTTGGGAAATGCAATCCAGTGTGCATTCCTTTAAACACAATTATTGCACTACACAATTAAAACCCATCCTACAGTAAGCTAAATACAGCATAGGGAAGATGTACCTTATGTCCGGAAATATTGGCGACATTTTCAATTTGGCGGTATGGCAGTCAGTATCAAAATTGCCAAATTTATATCACCAAATACATAGACCTACGTATTTACTATGCTTTGTCCTTGCTGTGCAACTGCCAAATTTAATTTCCACAAATATTAAATTACAGCCTGATCTTGTGTAAATCGCCAAATTTAATGATCGCCAATATTTCCGGATATACGGTAAATTTGTACACACATACATACTTACAGTGCATACATGGGATATGAGTCTTTGCACACGCAGGTAAATACATATGCATGCACACACACAAACACACACACACTCACTCACACACACGCACACACACACACACACACACACACACACACACACACACACACACACACACACACACACACACATACGTACACCACACACACACACACACACACACACACACACACACACACACACACACACACACACACACACACACACAATCGCCAATCCTGTACATGGGAGCCAATAAAGAACAAAGTGCAACATACATACATACGTACGTACATACACACCTGGGAAGAGCATCATGAATCCACTCCTGCACACAACCTTACATCCAGCATCGATCATGAGCTTGGTACCTGGTGGATAGTGGGACTGACTGTAGAGGATAGGACAAAAGACGGACTATTGTAGACACATTTCAAGGAATCCAAATCACCCACTGAACACTACATACAGCTACTCTACAAAATAAGCAAAAGAAGTGGCAAATACAGGACATACACAGTACAGCTCAAACAAACGAACACATGTGCATACTGTATACATATGTACGTAGGTATAAGCTCCAATTATAGTGAATTTTTGATATAATGAAGAATTTTCAGTGCACCCTGGGATTCGTTATAATGAGTTTCAACAGTGTATAGCACAAATGTACTATACAATAATAAACCTGGCACTCGTTGAGCAACCTCCACTGTAGTGCAAGTATGCAGATCAGAACTATGCTTGCAATGTGCAGTGTGTGACATTCATACCAGGAGTGTAATTCTACTAGAATGCGTAAAACAGAAAACATGTACAAAAATGCATTCAAATGCAATCTACACATTTCAATTCACCCTCATCTGATACCTTCTCACCTTAGCTCAGGTATTTTCTTGATCTCAACAGCACTGACATGGCTCTTGCCATCAGTAACATACACCCTGAGTAGCCTGCGACCGGATCCACTGGACTGAGAGGTGTCCTTCTGGGAAGCAACCGACTTGGACACGTCCTTTATCCTCTGGAGCTGAAGTACAAGTGGTCCGGTAAACTGCAATGTCAGAAAAGAAAAATACACCAAAACTATCTCAAAGCTCATCTGTACCATGGACAGTACGTACGTATATGCTTTAATGTTTGTATGGTTTTATATTTACGTTTCATATGAAATGGAAGCCATCCATGAAAGTTCACACCCATGAAAATTTAGATTGGGTTCTTATGTAATGGCAAAGCATGGTCATCTGTGAATATAAAACTGGAAAATTGCTAAAATCCAAGATCTACAAATAGCACGAAAATAAATGTTCATACGGCAAACAGGAATACCTGTCTGTAGAGACCAATGTAGAATGACCCTATGCCACTCCAGTATAATACGAATGTGAGTACTTCTTTATATAAGGACCACCTGCCCACAGAAATCAAGTGCGTTTGTCCCTTGAGATGTTATGTAGGAAATCCACACAATACCCAGGCACATGTAATGTGTGCGGCTGGATTCTTGAGTAGGACACTCAGTACACAACGTATATATGTACACATTCATGTGAACACAACAGGGACAATATTGAAAGGCACAGGCTACACAGCCGGGTCTCATCTGCGACAAGACAAATCATGGTCTGACACTTTGACACTGCAAAATGCATACCTAGTCCTGACTGTCAAGTTAAAACATGCCAGCATGCAAAGAGGATGTATGCATGTATGTACTGTACATGCTGTACCGTAAAATATGCAAATGAAGTGCAATATAATTGATAAGTCTGTGAATAACACACCAAACTGCTTAGTATATATTGTACCACTATTTCCTGAGCAAATTGATTTCCATCATTCATCGGAACCACGCTATTCCAGACCCCCTGGGACCCGATACATGTACATACGTATGTATAGGACAGTCCTGATTATTGAACCATCATTGGTTGTTTGAGGGGTTGCAGATGCAACTGGGAACGCACGTACGTATAGTGAGCATTCAGTTCAGTGTCATGTGACCACATTAGAAGGGTGTCTGCATTTCATGGGTCTGGAATAAAGTGGAACCCCTCTAATCCAGCCCCCTGAATTGGGGACACCCCTCTAGTGTGGACACATACCACGGGAACCAAATATTCCATTATAGTAAGCCACAGTACATATTTAACCCCTGAAATGAGGACACCTCAATAATCAGGACAGTGCTTTCAGGTCCCAAGGTGTCCAGATTAGAGGGGTCCACTGTAGAGGGGTTCCCCTGCATAACACTGCGTTCAGGATAAACTGGTTATTACATCAAAGTGAATACTGGAGCCGTGATGACCCAACAATTACTGCAACATAGACGCACGTACAGTGTTTACCAATGCCCTATGAGTGTAGGACAGCTCCTGTAGCAGCAATCCTGTATGCAGACACACCCTAACAGCCCTCCACCTGCGTACCTCTGCTGGTTGTCCTCGGTTGATACCCTCAGGGAGAGACCCAGCTGCTATGTGTCGAAGATCAATCTGAGACAGGAGATGAACAGAGACGTGTGAGTGCATGAGAGGATACACACAAGCCTAGAATGGGAAGTACATAGTGAAGTAAGTATAACACACACTAAGTATAGTACATACGTGTATGTATGTACAATAAAATTATACATATTATGTATAATACAAGTGCAGACAGTGAAGTACAATACAGTACATAGTGAAGTACAGTACACACACATTCAAAACTCACATACATACGAACATACATACAAACGTACAAACTTAAATTACTACAATACACCATAGGTACATACATTTACTCCAACAGCATGAAATACCGCACCATGTATACTGCAGACACACATCACATCAGCAGCAAAAGTCAGAAATTA
Source organism: Halisarca cf. caerulea (assembly GCA_963170055.1). Classification (NCBI taxonomy): domain Eukaryota; kingdom Metazoa; phylum Porifera; class Demospongiae; order Chondrillida; family Halisarcidae; genus Halisarca; species Halisarca cf. caerulea. Next base: position 1,535,491 of record CAUJGJ010000001.1, read on the forward strand.
CATAAAGACATCATCTTGTCAGCGCAAAAGACTACAAGCAGTACAAGGTGGAGTGAAGCCGCTCTAGTTCAAGCCTCCGTAAATCGCGCACACTGTCCAAGCAGGCCATACTGTTTGGTCCAAAACTAACCCAAATATTGGAATTGACCTCTCTTTTCCGATTTATTGGTCCCAAGGCGGGCAGATTAGAGAGGATATGCTGTACTTAAGACTAGTATAAGTATGCAGATATGGCATTGCCAACAGTGTAGGTACCTAGGTGTACCTACTACACCTGTGTATATACCCAGGTGCAGGTGTAGTCCTAAGTACAGTGAAACTGGGAAGAGATAAGATTAACTGGAAATTCCACTAAGCAAGAAAGCATGGAGAACAGCCTGGGTGGTCCGGAGCAGGGGAGAGAGGAGCAGGGGAGAGAGGTGATGTACGTATAATGGAAAGTGGGGGGATGTTTACTTTTGCTTGTTTGTAAACAATAGATCAGTCATCCTTCGATAAATCTCAAACACATTCTCTTAACACTTCGATAAATGTGGTGGTTGATAAGCCAATCAACCAATGAAGGCAGAATGCGTACACAATGCACAGACAACAACTGGTCAGGAACAGCACAATCACATCACACAACAGAGGAATCCAAACTTATTTATATACCTCACACAAACACACACAGACAATAGAGAGGTTTAGCACTACGTAAAACGTTACGTAATAAGCTTACTACACTTCGCGCGGAAAATTAGAACGTTCTTAGTAACGGTTTCGACGTATCAAGGTATCTTAGTACGTTGTTGTTCTACGTTATAAGGCTCGTGTTGACGCTCCCTCCATTACTCCTCTAACTTCTGCTCTTCAGCATGGCGTTCCGTTTCTGATAGTAAAAGAATGCCTTCATGGCCCAAATCTCCCTCAGAATCGCCAAAAACTTGCAAAAAGATCTTCGGCATCGTTCTATATCGCTATAACGTTACGTATGTAAAGTATTCGACGTTGCTAAAACGAAAAACGTACTAAATTTTGAACGTACCTATCAGCTTACTACGTAGCATTCAAACGTTATTCTAACCTCTCTAATGGCGCAGTTCTGCATACAATAAAACATACATACATACATACAACCTACAGCTAGTGTAGATGGTAAAGGTGGATTCGAGCTCCTGTTACAACATTTACCTACCAACAATATTTTGTTCAACTGTCATGGCTAGTACATTATGTATATATGCACACTTGCCGTAGAACTTGGCATTCTAAAGGTCCAATTGTATGTACAAGGAGAGATATTACTCACATTGAGTGCCTTCTTTATCACATGTTGAGAAGACGGTTTCTCTTTCTCATCCAAGTCCTTCAGACAGACGTCAATTCCCTCATCTGTCAATTTCCTTAAGAATTTAGAAGACGGTGAATAAACAAGAAAATCAAAAAGAGTATCGAAGGTGAATAAAGCTGCTGGGTATAGTGGTAGACAGCTGAGTATGGTGGAAGATTTCCATATTTCAAATAAGATTTCTGGATTTCAGGCAAGATTTCAAGATTTTGTTAGTGATTTTAAGATTTCAGCAAAGATTTCTTATAGGGTTTGAAACAAGTACCAGGATTTCAGATTTCAATATTTAATAAGATTTCAGGATTTCACGTGAGACTTTAATTGCACAAGACTTCACTGTGTTGTGGACCCCCCGAAATCCTCATAATACCCTGTATCTACTATTAAGTATAAATACTATACGTACGTATTTGACCACTACTCTGACTGCTAGTAATCTTCAAAACACTGAGATGGTTAAGTGATTAAAAATATTTCTAAGATTCGAAATATTTCTGAGAGAACTACGTACATACATAGACCAGCACCTCCACACCTACCTACGTAACTACATACTTCCCTCACCATACCGTATTTGGTTGCATCAACTAGGAAACTGCATTTACGTACAACAGTCTTAACTTGACTCCTTCATTTAGAACTTCCCCACACGTTATGCTACCTTTGCAGTATTGGCTTGAGCATAAGTCACAGTTACGGATTCATTTCTATGTACACACCGAATGCTAACTTCTGCTGGTTTGCAATACAGTGGACCCTCTGATAGTGGGCTCTCCCAAACAAGGACACAGTATAATAAACCTCTCTACAAGGACACAACTTACGGTCCCAGTACAAATCCTACATTTTGAACCTCCCAAAGAAGAAAGGCTGCCTACAAAGAACAATCACATGAATTTATGTTGTCCTCAAAGTGCCCTTTATTCAGAAGTCCCACTTTAGTTAAGTATGTGTGTACATCTCTCACTTTTGCTGGAATTATGCAAATTCAGTTGAGATTAACACACAAGCATATCTGGTACGTATCTATCATAGGCATACTTCCACACTTCCCACGTACCAGTAGGCACCGAGCTGTGTGCTGGGACGCTAACACTTGAACGCTCGAGGTAGGGTTGTCTCAAACAAGCAAGTTTACCATCTAACATGAAGCCACCCACACGCACCATGACACATACAACCACAAGTGTTACACCCACTCCCTGCTGAATCACATACACTGGCTGCATGCAAACACAAGCAAAATCCCATCTCTACGTTCATTTCATAGAACATGCAGTGAAACAACACTGATTCTAAGACTGTAAGGAGAAATTGTTCCAAGTAAGGGCAAAAGGCATTCTTGGAGAAAAGCAAGGGAGAGAAACAACAAATCCATGTGCATGAGCATACCGTTCCTCAATTCTAGGGGAAAAGGAGCTAGTAGATCCACTACCCTCCCCCCCACCCCCTACCCACACACACCCATGCAGCCTAGGCTATGTGTGATACATTGACACAAATCAGCTAATTTACACCATTGCTTGTGATTAGCATGCAAATATTACAGAAACAGAAAAATATACAGACAAACAAGGGATAGTATGATACATTTTAATGAGCACACCTACCCACCAATGGACAGAAAATAGTAATAGATCAGAATTGCTTACTTTCAGGGCTAATTTTCACAATGTTAAGTAGGTACGGACTAGTTCTGCGGTATGTAGCATATCAGATGGCTATAAAGGAAGCTATTCTATATCATCATAGGCCCTCAATATCATATAAAGATACTCTATCACACAACAGGATCACAGATGCTTCCACCATTGTGCCCGATGAATTAAATAGTGGAAGTTTCTTCTTCTAAAAGTCAATTTTACATTAAAAAGTAAATAAAATTGAACACCAACGTAAAAATTCGACGTATTAGCTCTCTACAGGGAAAACAGAGCACGCAACTCACCATCCTAATTTGGAGAGTTCTTCACGTAGGGCAGCCATGCAGACAATAGGGGAATACCCCACTTGTCTCACATTATTACTGTACCCACGCGTACCTACACGCACTAAATGTACGTTTGTAATTAGAAATTTGCGGTGTGATGTGTTCGAACAACGTCCATAGTTGATTATTAGAACTTTTCTCACACGCGCGTAGACGAAGAATACTAAGGCTAAGGTGATCTTGCGAAGTAACATTTACCATCAGCGGTCAAAAGGTGACCTTCATTTGACTAACGGTTGTGCTCGTATCTGTGATCCCATTGTTCGCGCTCACTCCGTCCCTGATATCTGTGGTCTACTCCTACATCTGGGATTGTGTAATTTACTAAATTCGTCTTCCCCTACAGAGGTAGCCGTTTGCTTTATACTGGCAAGTACGGGAAAAGATGTCTCAGAAAGAAAAAGACAAGAGGATTAGTTGGGTGAGTGACTTCGGAAGCCATTTTCCAACGAATTTTGTCTGGAGTTTCTCTCTGGGCTGTGAACGTTTGAATACTCTCCCTTGCATTACATTCGAAACTATAGTAGTGGTAGTGCGCGATTTATTGTGTATGTATGTGTGTGTGTGTGTGTGTGTGTGTGTGTGTGTGTGTGTGTGTGTGTGTGTGTGTTGGGGGGGGGGAGGGGGGGTAGTTTAAGCCCTCTGATGAGTATCCTTCCTCTTACTTGAGGGATCATTATTGGGGCACTTGGATGGGTGGGGCTGTTACTTGTGTCATCTCTGATGTTGGTACGTATTCGGCTCCTGATGGGCCCACTAAGCCAGCTTCAGTCTGTTGCGATAATACAAATACAAGTTTGTGTGTGTGTGTTTTGCTATAGTGTAGTTTTCATGTGTGTTTTGTAAGTTTATTGTTTAACGTGCACACTACTGCCACTTATCTACCTTCACATACACATACACGTACTAATCACCAAAAACGTGGTGATATGAAGGACTAGTATGCTGTCTGTACCTCCTAGGGCTGTGGATGGTATAAACCTGAACTTTTAGTCATTTCTGACTACACCTGAAGTCACATTTCCTTTTGTAAGCAGATGCATATGAAGTAATTTAGTGACAGCCCAGTAGGAAGACTTTGTACTGATTCTGATGTTGTTAAGTCACTGAAAGTGGAGAAAATGGCTTTCATTATTTCCTGTGGGTGTATCCAGTCCAGTGTTGTTGTGGTGACAGTAGAAGTTACTGTGGCATTTCAGAGCAGTGGGAAGGTGTGCAGAAACTGTGCTTTGATGGCCTGTCTCTTTGTGGGGAAAGGGGCTGATGGCCTGTCTGTAGGGGAGGGGGATTGATGGCCTGTCTCTAGGGGAGGGAGGGGGATTGATGGCCTGTCTCTAGGGGAGGGAGGGGGATTGATGGCCTGTCTCCAGGGGAGGGAGGGGGATTGATGGCCTGTCTCTGGGGGAGGGGGATCGATGGCCTGTTGGGGGGAGGGAGGGGGATTGATGGCCTGTCTCTGGGGGAGGGGGATTGATGGCCTGTTGGGGGGAAGGAGGGGGATTGGTGGCCTGTTGGGGGGAGGGGGATTGATGGCCTGTTGGGGGGAGGGAGGGGGGATTGATGGCCTGTTGGAGGGAGGGAGGGGGATTGATGGCCTGTTGGGGGGAGCAAGGGGGATTGATGGCCTGTTGGGGGGAGCAAGGGGGATTGATGGCCTGTTGGGGGGAGGGGGGGTTGTGGCCTGTTGGAGGGAGGGGGGGTTGTGGCCTGTTGGTGTGTGGGGGGTGGGGATGAGGGTTGACAGCCTGTCCTGGGAGTGGTGGGGTAGGTTGGGGTGATACATCCCTGAAATTCACTGGTCTATGTGTCTCCATGTTTAATAGTCCTTGAGCTGATGGTCCATGTGTCCGGGGGTTTGATAGTCTGCCCTTGGGAGTGTGCCACTTTATCATGTATGTACGTACGTATGTACATTTATCTACGTATGTATGTCTTGGTTGTCAAAGGGCTTGTGTACACGCTGTGTATGCAAAATATGTGATGTGTTCCTAGTCCTGTGCTTTCATGTGTGCTCATGTGTGTTGTGGTTTGCTTGGCATGTAAGACTACAGCAATAGGCCTATCAACACTGCGCACCTGTATGTACATATATTTGTATGTTCTGTGTACATTATGTATAGCATATGTTGTGCTACTGAGCTTTTGCAATGCTCATTCACACCAGGAGGTACGTACATACGTACGCATATGCCTGAGTCTTTGTTGCTTCAGACCAGGTGCACATGTATATGCATGTACGTACATACATGCATATAGTATGTACATGCATATAGTGTGTACCTATGGCTGCTATTTATATGCGTACATGCTTATGTACATGTGAGTATGATGAAAGGACAAATTCTATGCATGTGGTACCCCTCCACATAACTCAGATTGTTGTTATTTTGTGGGGAAACTAGTGGTACCATATTGCTTGCATGAAAGTGTGTATTGTATATACGTACGTACGTACGTATGTATGCATATGCCGTGGGCTCCTGTGTCATACATACGTACGTATGTACGTACGTACGTATGTATGTGCATACATGCATTGTACAGTTGTAATGTGTTTCAAGGAATCCTTTGCGTGTATACGTATATGTATGTTGAATTCTGGACATAGTGAGGAAATTCCTGTGTCACAATTAATGCTCTACAGTTTTTGAAATATCGACATTTTAGCTGGATACCGGGAATTTTGATACAGTGACAAATTTCAGCTGCCCTGGGTGTGTTTATAATGGGACTTTCCTTTTAGAGGAATGCTGGATTGGGGAATTTAATTCATATCTCAACCTGAAAGGGAAGACACATACACACATGCACGCACACACACACACACACGCACGCGCACACACGCACACACACACACACACACACACACACACACACACACACACTTACATACACACACACACATGTACGTACATACGTACGTACGGTTGTGTGTGCTTCAGACAAAGCCAATAATAACTACAGCTGTCAGAATAAGTTTTCTTTGTTCAGAACTACCTACACACAGTGGGTATGCTGCACTAATGTGAGTACAAGTGGGTATGTCGGTATTGATTGATAGTGCATACATACGTATGTACGTGTGTACGTATGTACAGTATACAAAAAAATACCCAATGAATATGCATATGTACATACATACATTCGTGCATGCATACGTACATATGTATATCTTTGTGTAGTACGTACGTACGTACGTACATTGCTCATCGCAGTGAGTCCCATCCTATGTACATGTGTACATACCTAACATACTGTACGTACATGTGTATGAGCGTATATCACCATACCTTGCACAGTACGTCCCTGGCTTGAAGTACATATCACAGTGTTGATTTCGTGTCATACTTTAGTGACCAGCCCTCCTCACCACTTCAGTGACCAGCCCTCCTCACCACTTCAGTGACCAGCCCTCCTCACCACTTCTGTACACTGCCTCTCTATTGTTTTCCGTTCTCTGGTTCACACACTAGAGAGTTGGATGTTGCCTACTACGTAGGGACTGTTATGTCATTTGAAAGTCATTGAACTCTCATTATGTGATCAATAGGAGTGAAACATAAGCTTTAGTGACTCCCATTGTATGGGAGTTGTGGTTTTGAAGCATTCATATGCATACATATACGTAGCATGAAGTACGTATGTACATGCGTATGTACACATATTATTATTCCACCTACAGATTGTTGT